>PVKB01005893.1:0-81235 GCA_004027205.1 Ctenodactylus gundi
CGTTCTCCCTCTGCCCTATATAAGCTTCTGTACTTGCTGAATAAAGTGAGTTCCTGCTTCGACAGACTCCCGCCTGGGTCTGGTACTCTTGGGACGAGGGGGCCCAGCCACACGCTCACCTTTCCTCTCCCCTGGCCCTGGTGTGGTGGGACGACCCCACACCCAAGCGGTCCTGGCAGTCCTCAGAACACAGTGACTGCTGTGGGGTGGCATGCTGAGGAGCAGGCTCCTGACCACATGGTGGGACCTCGCGCCCCAGCTGGTGGAGCAGTCCTCAGGGACCATGGGCCGCGGAAGGTTCATGTTCTGGGTCAATTCAGGACACCAAGGCAGCTACGGCAGCTCAACTGGACACCCTCATAAAAGAGAGCTTCCAGGATGGCGTCGGAATGCGTGGGCAGTGACGGGACAGGTGTACTCGCAGGGAAGAGGAGTGTCTGCGGTGGTGCGTGTTGCACTGTGATCACCTTTAAGTTTCACCCTGTTTCCCAATCACCCCGCACAGCTGCAATGGCTGGAGCCCCAGCAGCCACCGGGGACAATGAGGCTACCTAGACAGGCCGCGTGGGTGGACAGCTGGGATTGGAGACGCTGGCCCCTGCGGCCACTGAGTGCCCCGAGCCGTGGCCTGGCCGTCCCCGTGGATGCCGCCACACGGGGGAACCTCTACCCAGGCTGCACTTGCTCGGCAATGTAACCGCGACAGATGTTGCTCCATAACCAGTGACTGTGACTCTCCCTTCGTTTCCCTTCCCACAATTCCAAGCATTCTCTTCTTAGAAATGAAAACCGCAGCTCTGGGCACTTAGTACAGGTGAGGCGTTGCTAAGCACTTTACGTGAAGCGCTGCCTGTCACAACTCCCGGTGTGGTTTCCCTGTTGCAGCGGCTGTCCTGGCACCGGCCAGTGTGTTTGTGTTATGAGAATTATGCGGCCTCATAAGTCACGTGTTGAGATGGGAAAGTCTCCCCTGCGTGTGGATCTGTGGAAAAACGCAAGGAATCCTTGAGGTGTGCTTTGGCAAATCAGGAAACGGAGGTGCGCAACCCTCAAAGACTCTATAATTTTTGGCCCCTGCATCTGGTTCCTTGATCCCAGCTGGGCACCGTAGCCCAAGGGCGCTTGGTCTGGGTCTTCCGCCCCCAGCGGTCGCAGGACACAGGGAACCCCCCTGCTGAGCACAGCCTGGACCCGCAATTCCTGAGAACCCGTCTCAACACTCTGCCACCCTGTGGTGAGGAGATGCAGTGTGGCCTCGGGTCACTAGTGGAGGTCCGCTGGTGTGGCCTGGGTCTGTTCTGGGGACAGAGTGAAGAGGGGCACTTAGCCTTTGCACAAGGTTCACCAGAAAGCCCTGTCGTATCTGTCATTTCCCAGATTTCTAGCTTATCAGATCCCTTCTGCACTCACCAGCGCCCATACAGCCAAGACAAGGCCAGGCCTAGTGGCACAGGCCTGTCATCCCAGCCGTCTGGGAGGCTGAGGCAGGAGGAGCACAAGTTTGAGCACAGCCTGGGCAATGTAGCAACTCAGCAAGATTCTGTCTTAAGATTTAAAAAATAGGCTGGGATGTTATTCAGGACAAAGGCCCTGGGGTCAGTCCTCAGTAAGACAATAAATAGATAAGCAAAGAAAGAAAGAAAGAAAGAAAGAAAATCAAACAAGAGAGAGCTAAGTTCAAAAGTTCAAGTCACTGTGTTGCATGGCCATGTCGTTAGAAACTCGGGACCACGTCCACAGAGAATGAGTTTCTGTCTACCCACGGCATCCCCCAACTGGCAGCAGGGACTCTGCCCAAACCCCAGGTGGGAGGGGGAAGTGGGGCATTCACAACAGGCTCCCACCCTGTGCTCATTTGGGTGGAGAGGTCCTGGTAGAACCGGGTATTAGTAGAATCTGGGGCAGCACCTGCTTTCCCCTCCGGTCCCAAGGGCATGTGCCCGTTCACATTTCTCCTGGGGTGCTTCAGAAGAGGAAAGCAGGCCCTGCGTGCCCACGCCGCCCCTCACACAAGGTCCAGGAAACCTTCCCCTCGTAATTGTTACTTTTATTACTGCTTACAATACATAATAACTGCATTCAACGGGGGAATTGGTGTGTGTGCAGATCCCATCTCAACCCACCCCGGAAGAGCCAATATGACTCTCCGTCTACACGTGGCCCGCTGCCCCTGCCCCACTGCTCACCCGGGCTTTGCCCACGGCTCTTTCCAGGCACTCTCCTCCCCCTAGGCTGGTCTCCCTCAATTGTCCCTGAGCGCCTCTGTGGCCTGGCTCGCCATGGGACTGAGGGGCTGACGGACGCCGCTTGCCTACAGGCGGGGTTCGTAATGCCCAGCCCAGCATCCTGCACATGGTCACTTCTCCGCTAGCACAGAGCTGTCCCCTACAGCCTGGGCTGGGTCAGCCCAGGCAGCACAGTCTGTGTGGACCCTAGCTTGGCTGCCCCACGAGGCTCGGAAGCAGAGGTGACACCCACCTGCATCGCATCTGGGGGCCCCTTGCCCTCCACCCAGCCCACCCCGAAGTTTTTCATGAACTTCAGAAATGAATACAGGACAGCTCTTCTGCCCTTGTGGGGACTCAGAGGACATTCTAACAGGCGCCCTGAAATCCACAGCTCATGCTCACAATCTGACTCCAATGTAGTTCGGTTGTTTGGAATTTTAATCCAGTGGGGGTGAGGAGCTGTGCCAAAATGTCTTCCAGAAAAGTCCTGCGCCTACACACCAATTAGACACAAGGGCATCGTGTGCTCTTTAGGACACAGGTTAGAGTGGCCCCAGGGCAGGTCGAGCGCCCCCTTCACCCCTGAAGGCAGCCACACACCTGGAGGACACTGCACCACCCAATGAGATGGGACAACGGGGCTGAAAGCAGCTCATGCTCTCCTGACACACAGCTGTCACTCCATGAACGACAGACAGGTTGGCTGTTTTCCCTGACACACACGTCCTCACCCCAAAACCGCAAAGGTGAGGCCCCGCAGACCTCAGGGCCTCCCTCTCTCGGAGCCTCCACCCCATCTCGGTGTGGCCGCCAGGGCCCTGCCAGCCCGTCTTCCTCTGTGAAGCTGCAGACCTTGGAAACCTCCAGCCCCGGGTTTGACAAATCGCTTGGCGCAGAGGGGTTCAGGCCAAACATGTGTCATGAGAGACATTGGAGGGATGCAGGAGATCAAACGCCAGCATCGTCCCCATTAATGTCTTCCAACAGAGGCCTGCCTCCCTCCCCCACGCTCTATGATCTCAGTTTATTAATGTGGCCATCCCGCCAGAGTCTGCCCTGCGCACACACGCCTCCTTGGCCACATCGCCCGAGGGAGGGGCCCCTCCATCATCAGAAACCGTAAATCACGCTGGGTTCCGTCCCCGGGGAAATGAATCCTGAAGAGTTAAGAAGGGGAAAAAAGGGTCGGGATTATCTTAATCCAGCCCCAGATGCGCCAGCCCAACCCCCAAACCGGCCCAGAGACACACAAGCCTTGTTCCAGGGGAAGCAGACAGAGCGTGCCCGCGGGGGAACTCAGAGCGACTGGAGGTAACTGCAGGTGACCGTCTGGTGGCTCAGAGCAAGCCCAGCCCGAGTGGGGAAGCCTGCTGGTTGTCCCCACAGTCCCACACTGACCTGTACGGTCAACCACCTTCATAGGGCTCAGTGGTTAGAGTGCTTGCCTAGCAAGCGCAAAGCCCTGATTCGATTCCCCAGCACCACATAAGCTGGCCATGGTGGCACACACCTGTAATCCTAGCACTTGGGAGGCTGAGGCAGGAGGACTGCTGAGTTTGAGGCTAGCCTCAGCTACCTACTGAGCTCAGGTCCAGCCTAGACTACAGAGTGAGACCATGTCTCTAAATAAATAAATAACATATTGATATGTTGTATATATAGTATATATAGTTTTCTTTCTTTCTTTCTTTTTCTTTCTTTTTTTTTTTTTTACAAATATGGCCCTGGGCCACCAGAGATTGCTACTCTGTGAAGGGCTCTAAGAACAAGCTGACGCAGACACACGCACACGCACACACACGCACACGTACACACACATGCACACGCGCTCACACACCCTCCGGAAGTCTGTCCTCATGAGACGTGTGGCCCACCCCATGCTCTGAAACTCTGTGAATGCCAGAAAGACAGGCTAGGGCTGGGGACGCTGAGTCTTTTCCCAAATCGGAGGTAATAAAAATCTCTTAACAACAGCAACAAATAAAACAACACAACAGAACCACCACCAAACACTCCTCTTTCCCACCACGGGGAGGGAGGGATCAGAAGGACTCCCGTCATGAGAACAGACGTGAGGACCCCAGATATCCAGAGGGCCAAGGCATGAGCCAGCAAAGCTCTGTTTGATGTGACCAACTGCTCCCTGGCCTCAGTTTACACATCCAAAAGGTGGGAACAGGGAAGTTGCTGGCCCTACCTGCCAGGCCCCTGTGGAAATAAAGCCGGACCAGGCGACAAAGGTCTTTGAAGAAACTTACGAGCACGAACCAGTGCCATGAAGGAAGGACTGGTGGGCAGGGACGAGGCAGTGCCCCTCGCCGAGAGGAAGGGGCTGGGATGCGGCGCCTGGCCAGGAAGCTCTAGCTCACGGGCCAGGCGCTGAACTGACATCAGCTGAACCACCACTACACACAGGTGCCTGTTTAAGTTTAAATGATTCAAATTAAATTTAAAATGTGAAGGCCCTGGATTCAATCCTCAGGACTAAAAATATGATTGACTGATTCATTCATTCAGTTTATCGGCGATACTAGACACATTTCCCATGCTACATGGTCACTCAAGGCCTGTGGAAGCTCCAGGGTGTACAGTAACAGCAGGTATCATGTCTGTCTTGGTAGAAAGTTCCATCAGGACTACAACTTCGATACGGCGGGAGGTGGCCTGGACCGGGTTGAGTGGGACGCGACACGGAGGTGCCTCTCATACCCCCAGGGTCTTCCTGGACTTGTGGCCTGTAGGTCACCAAGGGTGCAGGACTCGGCCACTTGGGATCCCTGTTTTTGGAGTCAGCTAACAGCACGCATGTTGCCCCTTTTGGCCAGGATCGGAGCCCCAGGGGGAGAACGTACTGGAACATAACCAGCTCCTCCTAGACAGGCCTGGGATTCCCACAGCCAGACACCGCTCACACGACCCAGCCCCCTGCATACTGCAGAGCTACCCCGTCATGGGTGGAAAGGGGATGGAGTAGGGGTCAACAGAGGGAGCCCTGGGCAGCTCTGTCCTTCAGTGGAGGACTCCCCCTCCCTGGCCCTCAGTCCCCCTTGGGAGGCAGCGCCTCCTCTGAAATCCTGAACTCCCCCACCAGGGTGGGTCTTGGGTTTCCTGGGTGTGCACATGTAGAGGACTTTCCCTCCTAGTCAGTGGCCAGAGGAGACAGCCAGGAACGGCCTGAGCCACCACCCCGTGCTAGCAGCCACCTAGGGGCTGTTTCCGGTGAGTTCCAGCAGAGGGGGGTGTTGCACAGGGCGGCTTCCCGATGGATGTCAAGGGCCTGCGAGAACTCACCACCGGTGCACCCAGAGCCTGAGGCCACCTGCCTGCTGCAGGGCTGCAAACCTATCTCCTCATCCAGGGACCCTGAGTACAGGGGGCACAGGATGCCCCCGGGCTCCTGTGGGGCACTTAGCCCTCACAAACATGCACGTCCTGTGTCCACATGACGAAAGTGCGGCTGTGCCCTGTGGAGACGCTGTCAGAAGCTGGATTTCTGGCACGACCAGCAGCTTCTGCACAGCCCAGGGTCCAGGAAGGCTCCCCACCTCCGACTGTCCTTGTCCTCACGGTTCCGGAACCCTGAGCTCTGGGCCTCCCTCGGTGAGCAACAATGCTTGTCGGGAAACCAAAGCGCTTTCCTCCTGTCCCCTGGCCCAGCGGCCCCCTTTCCCTCTACCTTCACAACGACGACCTCAAATCCCCTCCTGGATGCAGCTGGACCGCAGGTGGGGTCCACCGGCTCCCAGCGCCCTTGTGGACGCGGCCCCTAAACCCCGCACCCCCAACAGCCATCCACCCTGGGGACTTCCCAGCTCCAGGCACTTCTCCCTTTCGGTCCTCAGTACGCTGAGGGAAAGGGTGCAGAGGAAGTCGGGCCTGTGGATACACAGGAGCCAGCAGGGCCAGCATCTCTCGTCACCTTGCAGCAGGGTCGTAGGTGAGCCCCCCAAGGTGCGGCGCTCCAGGTCGGGAAGGGGAAAGGTGTGAGAAGTGGGCGGTGGGGATCTCAGGCCAAGAAGGGTGTACTTGGCAGAGGCCTATGGGAACCGAATTCTCAAGCCATCCGTTTGGAGCCCTGAGCGGTCTGGAGGACGCGGCCACTGGGAACACAGGAGTCAAGGCCACTGTTCATGCACACATCCTGCAGCCCGGGCAGTGAAGCGGCCACCTCCACGTCACCTCCACCATCAAACCTCCATTTCCTCGTCCCCAGATCTCAGGGTATCTGCTACCCCAGGCTGAGTGCAGGGAGGGAGCTCTGGGTGATGCAGCCGGCGCTGCACCAAGCACACACTGGAGGCCAGCTATGGCCGCGTCTTTGCTAATGAAGTAGAAACGTTGCGTGTTCTTCCGAGCGTAGAGGCAGGGACACCAAGTAACCTTCTCACTCCATAAATCGAGGTGAGGATTAAAGTTCCGATGGCCCAGGATGCCTAGGGGTGTGCAGATAGCTGTCATGGCAGACGGTGGCGCCTGCTCCCACGTGACCGGAGTTCACAAGCGGAGGCAGTCTCTGTGACCGGAAGGACAGTGTTTCTCAGACCTCCGCCCACTCCCTGGCTCAGCGCCCTCATTCCAGCCCAGGCTGTAAGTATGCTGTGTTTTATTCACTGGAGTGCTGGAGACCACGTGGAGCGCCACGGGTGAGGGGTAATGTGGGGCACAGGGCACCAGACCTGCGCCCTGGGGTGTTGCTCTGCTGATACTGGACTGCTAGGCCTCAGCCCTCTGCCTCCTCCCCGGGGTGCTCAAGTCTGCTGGCGTGCCAGGTGGCTCTCGCCAAGACAGTCCCCTCGGTTAGCTGGCACACAGTCCTGCTGAGGAAGTACGTCCTCATTCACTAAGTTTCTTCAGCCCAAGAAAATGAAAAACTATGAATTTAATAAGGGAGGGCGGGAGGGAAGGAGAGAGGGAAGGTAAGAGAGAGAAGGTTTTTTCCGCATCTGAGGACCTCCAGGTAGGTTGGAAATGAGCTGTGACCCACGCCCCAGGGGCGTCAGGATGTTGTCCAGGAATGTCACTTTGTCACCAACCACTGAAAAGTGGACTGTCACCTCTGTTCGGTTCACAAATGTCCATGCAGTGCAGGGCCAAGATCCAGAAACGAGCTGCACATGGGCTCAGCCTGCAGAGGCCTCGCTAGGTCCGGGGGAGGCCAAGACAGGGAACAAGGTGGTGTGAGGCCGTGTGGAGACACAGGGCCCCAGGGGAAGCAGGTGGAGAGCGGTCGGTGACATATGTCGCAATGGGAACACGTGGCCAGGTCGCAGGAGGCCAGTGCTGCCTGGAGCATGGGGAGTCCAGGGACGCTGTGCACAGGATCGCGGGTACCACCGCCCTGCTTTGCGTGACTGGAACTGTGAGGTGGCTCAGAGGACACCGTGGTCCCTGGGAGGTGGCTGACACTCTGTTTCAGTTTCTATGTTGATAACAAATTTTGCAATTTTCGAAATTACAGAACCAACAGAACCGTGAGTCATATCGCACGATTTGCGTGGCGGATTGACTGTACGACTGTGTCTGTGACGAGGGCTATGTACGCCCATGTCTGTGACAGAGGCTATGGATTGCGGGGAGGAAGAGCACGCGCCCCAGCATCAAGGGTGATCTAGGCCATGACCCCGGCATCCGAGGGTGTCCGTGGCCCAGGAGCGCAGGACCCCAGGCTCTGATGCTGCATGCGGGCCTGGCCGCCTGCGTTGGGGTTGCCGCTGACCCCACTTTCCCCTCCCAGTTGCTGCTGTTACTAGCATGTGCTGGAGACACCGGGCAGTTATTTAGTTTTGAGAAGCCGGTGCACGTACACCATAGTCTGTGTTTACCTCCCCTCCCCGGCCCTGCCCTGCCGAGTCCCCTCCTGTCCCCAGCTCCTCTTCCCACTTCTACTATGCCAACCTCCTTGTTTTCTAGCCCCTCCCTTTTCCTGAGTTGAATTTTATCCTCTGTCACATTGTGAGTAGACTCGAGCTGCACCGCGACCCAGAAGAAGGATTTGGGGCAGGTCAGTGGCAGCCACTGTCAGGAGTGTGTGGTTCAGAGGCTGGTGATGCCTGCAGTTGCAATCCCAACTCTTAAAGGAATGGGTATAAACCAGGCGTGTTGGCATATACCTGTAGTCCCACCCAGCACTCAGGAGACTGAGGCAGGAGGACTGCTGTGAGTTTGAGGCCAACCTGGACTACATAGTGAGTTCAGGACCTGCCTGGACTGCAGGGTGAGACCCTGTCTCAAAAGGAAAAAAACAAGCAGTGGTTACAGCACCTGCTGAACTCAGAAACCCAAGTTTTGCTCTCTGGTTTCCAGCTGAAGAGTGAAGCCCGAGAGCCACAGTCTCCTGTGGAGGAACCCGACCTGGAGACTAAGCCTGGGTCACCTGCAGCTAGCACCGCCTGGTGTCTACACTGTGGCAGTGACAACTTTCCATGGTCACTTTCTCACTCAAGGTAGTGGCCTTTTCTCTTTCTTAACTGTAGGCTTTGCTGACTTTGAACATGAGCTCACACAAAACCAGAAATGACTCTAATCTTCCTTGGGTCTGTCTCATATTCACTGGGCTCACTCAGATATACCCAAGGCACCCTTTCCAGGTCCCAGAGTCCCGTGTTGGTGGGCCGCTGAGCCCCAGGGGGAAGGTCCCGTCGCTGAATCTTACATCGAGCATCCTCAGGGCCCCTTTGCCAGGGCAGCCTGACCCAGGCAGCATTCTCAACGGAGATTGGCTGGTGAGAAGGTGACCAGCCGGTGCTGGCTGAGCCGCCTGCTCTACAGGCATGGGGACAGAACTTCCGTGGTGTGTCTTGCTTTCTCCAGAGCCGCCCGGGGTGGCGAGGGTAACCTGGCTCCTTCTGGGAAATGGGGAATGGAGAGGCTTCTGTGGGTTGCCAGGACAGTGAGGCACAGCGCTGGACTCTGGGCCAGGCTCATCCCGGCACCTGCGGCCTTGCAGGACTCCCTCCACAGTCAGTCACACTGGTCCAGGGAAGGTCCAGTCAGGCCACGCCCTTGCGGAGAATCCTGTCACAGAATCAAGGCCCAAATCCCCTGGTGCAAGAGGTCCCGCCTGGCCAGCACTGCCCACCTCATGAAGCCCACACCCTTCTTCCGCCTAAGCTCCTGGTTCCCCGTATGACTGTGTTCGCTTGTTCCCTGCCCCAAATCCTTTGCACATGCTGTTCCCACTCCCAGGGCCCCTTCCTCGCCCAGGCTAGATGTCCCTTCCTTGGAGAGCCCCTGGTGACAAGCAGGTGTTCCTGCATATCCACCCCGCACGTGCCACAGGTGGGCTTTGGGACTGCTGGCATGCCTGCTCGGCGGCCATCTCACACACCAGCCAGGTGAGGAGATTAGAACTGACTAACACCTGGGAGGGCAGAAGCCCCATCAGTCTGTTCGTTTCCGGGTTTACCTCCAGCATTTGCTGCTACTCCTCACACACGGGGCAGGCTCAGCAACACTCACTAACCCTACGGCAACAAACCACAAATCACAGCCCAGTGACAACCTAGTGTTCCAGGCCTGGGGACATGCCAGCCCCGAACACGGTTACCACCTGACACCCCAGAGTCCTATCAGGACCCACGCTGAGAAACAGGGACACGGGGACAGCCATACCCTTCAGGACCCAGCAGCCTCTCCGCTCCCTCCTCTTGGCCAGGAATTAATAAGCAGATGAAAAGCCACAACCCACATGGCTCAGGGCGCTGTTCTCACCAGCTGAGAGGCCGCTGTGTAACCAGAGTCCGCACAGCACGGTCCACTCAAGTCAGACCCAGGCCTAACCGTAAGATCTGCGGCGCGGGGTGCCTCCCAGGCACCTGCCACTGCCCGCCAAGCAGCAGAGACGCAGTGGGCCAAGTCCCCCGCTGGGACGCCCCAGCGGAGCAGCATGGAAGCTGGGACTGGCCTGAGATTTGCCCGGCTCTGCCACTGCGCCACCTCCTCGGTGATCCTGGCTCCCATCCATCAGGGATCCAGGACTCTGTCTCTGACGTCATTTTTAAATTAGGGACCTCTGCCCTGATCTCGGCCTACACTTTTTCTTTTTCTTTTTGAAAGCAGCTTAGATATATGTCCCCTCTCCTCTCTCAGAACTCCTCCTCTGTCCTGGAAGAGTTATGGGTTCCAGCCCCTGGAGAGTGCTACAAAGACTTTAATTTTTTCCTCACCTGTTTTGACACAATCCTTTTACTTTCAGAATTAATTTTTTTTTTTTTTTGGTCTAGGCAAATATTTAAGCTTAATAGTGCTTGGCTTCTGGTTTTTTTGCCAGTTTGAAAGGTAAAAAGAGATTTTGTGACTGGGTTGGGGTGGGGGGCAGGCAGGAGCTTGGCGGCTGGGAGGGGAGAAGTCAAGATTTGTCAGACCTCGCCTGGTCCTCGCTGGCGTTAGGAAGCCGCCAGGGGCGTTCTGTTGGCAAAATTTATCCTCTCTGCAGTTTTCTGTCTCTGTGAGGTCTTCCCCTTCTGACAGAGATACAGAAACACTCCAATGACCGACCCAGAGTAGGACAGGACTGGGGAGCAAACCGGATTCTCCAGTGGAACAAATGTGAAAAGAATCAGAAACTCAACCAGAAAAAGGTTGGGGTGGGGTGGGGGGGTCTTACAAAATGAAGGCGATTTTCTTGGCCCTTCACTTGTAAAATGACAGCCACCCAATTTACAAAAAAAAAGAGAAAAAAGAATCAACAACCTAAATATTTTTTTCTAATGGAGGTGAGCTCTGCTTCTGGTTTAGACGATGACCTTTCTAAAACAGATGTACCTGTTTTCTTTCTCTTTTTCTTTTTCTTTCTTTTCTTTCTTTTTTTTTGAGGCAAAAAGAAAGTCTCACTCTATAGCCCAGGCTGGTCCTGAACCCACTATGCCCACTATCTAGCCCAGGCTAGCCTGAGAGTCACGGCAATCCTCCTGTCTCAGCCTCCCACATGCTAGGATTACAGGCATGTGCCACCATGCCTAGCTTTATGTAGTGCTGGGGAGTCGAACTCAGGGCCTTGGGCCTGCTAGGCAAATGCTTTAGCTGTTGTGCCATTCCTCCAACCCCTGTACCTGTTATTTACAAAAATACATGAACTCTTCACGATGGCTAAATAATTAGTACATAGGAGTGGATAACTAGCTGAGGGAGCTTTCCAGGGGTGCTGAGGGAACCGGCTGCTGGTGTCCTCAAAGGGCCAGGGGCTCTGGTCCTGTGGCTGGGACAGCAGGAGTCTTGGCCTCAGGGCCCGGACGCAGGATGTCCATAGTTGTCATTCCTCTGATGTCGGAACGGAGGGATGCGTGTTCGCCTGTCTGCCCGTTCCCTGCCCTCGTGTGGCTTGAGAGATGAGTAACTGATAACAGGAATTGTACTAAGCTGGGTCCTGTGGGTCAGCACTCTAGGAGGCTGAGGCAGGAGGATTGAAGGGCTGAGCCCAGCCCGGGCAACTTAGTGAGACCTTGTCTCAAAAATAAAAAATGGGCCAGGGATGTAGCTTACACACGCACACACACACACACACACACACGCACGCACGCACGCACGCACGCACTCACACGCACACACACACACCAGAAATTGCACTAACCCTGGGCAGAAGGCTTGGGCCTTCCTACAGTGATGGAAGTTTCTGTGCACCCTAACTATTATTGGGGAACTGAAGTATGGCGAGTTTAGCTAAGCCGCCAAGATTTTCACTTTGTCTAACGTGATTAATTTTAATTAAACCCGACAGCCAGGTGAGGCCGGCTGCCCCTGTACACGACACAGCTTCTGAGGAGAGTTGCGAGGACTTTTCTGGAGAGGTAGCAAAGACGTATTTTAAAAAGGCAGCAGCACGTGTGATCCCCCAGCTGCCCTCCCCCAGCCCTGGCCACCGGAGGAGGGATGACCAGGAGGACTGCTCAGGAGGACCGTACGGTTTCTGTGGTGACGAAGGGGAGGCTGTTGCTGGGCCCGGGTACGGAGGGGAGGTGAGCTTGTGGCCCAGCAGAGACCCTGCGTGGCCCCTGTGTGGCCCGAGAGCCTCCACCTTGACACCCCAGGCCAGAGGACAGGACTGGCAGGACACCAAAACCCCTGGGGCTTGCCAGGTGTCCCTGACCCAGAGTGCACAGTCTGCTGGTCTGTACAGCTACACACCTGGCTGTGGATTTGGTTGTTAGATTCCCTCCTGTGTGTTTGTGCTCACGGGTTTTTTTTTTTTTCTCTTCTCTTCTTTAATTATCTTTTTTATGGATTCGGGGGTGCTTTAATTCAAAAATTAGAAGGAAGCTAGGGAGATGCCAGCTAGGGTAGGCAAAGGGGTCCCGTCCTGATTCAGGGGTGCAGCCAACCCTTCATACAATTCTTGTTTAGACACAAGGCTAGACAGTCAGGGTTCCTATAAAGAGCTAGTACTGGTGGCACAGGCCTGTCATCCTAGCACTCTGGGAGGCTGAGGCAGGAGGATCGCAAGTTCAAGCCCGGATGGGAAAGGTAGTGACTTAGCAAGATCCTGTCTCAAAATCAAAACTAAAACGTGGGCTCAGTGTGAAAGCCCCCAATTGGATCACCCCCACCTCAAAACAGGCTTAGCAAAAAGGCTTCCTCTCTGTCTCTGTGCTCAGGGGCAAGCGACCGTCCCAGTTCATCAGGGAAGCTCCAGGCCATGCGATCTAACCACACCTGGGTCCTCCGGGGGCCGCTGCCCAGCAGGGTGACATGAGGGCTTCTGAGCAGGACAGAGGCCGCCCTGCTGGCGGAGGGAGGCCGCCCTGTCACTCTGTCCCGGCTTTTCCCTGGAACCAGAGAAACCTCGGCAGCTTAGATCTCAAGAATCCACAGCAAGCTCAAGCTCTCTCGTGGGCAGGAGTGGCACCTGAGCAGCTCTGTGTGAGGACAGAGCCTTGGACACCAGGGCTCTGCCCTGGTCGGAGCCACAGGGCTTACATGCAATCCACAGGCCCTCGCCGAGGCTCCACCCCTCAACCCACGGAGGGCCAGCCTGTGCCCAGCACCCACCACTGTCCCACTCGCCAGCTCCGATTTCAAGACCAAATCCGTGCAACTGGTTTTTAGTTTTTTTACCCTATATGTACACATGAGAGACACAGACACATAGGATATACACATAGGTATATGTAGGGATGTGCGCGCGTGGAATGCCATGTAAGAGTAGTGACTGGTTATTAAAAATAATGCTTAGAAATAAGCATCCCAAACGCCCTCACCCAGAGGTGACGCGGACAAGGTATGGGTGAAGACAGGTGTCACTCTCCGACGGGAAAGGAGCGGAGCCGCCACGGCTGCGCTTTGCCTGGCCACCAGACCGTGAAACCACGAAGGGTGCAGCCTGAGCTGACTCAGCCCGCCCACGGCCTCCCGACGGCAACTCGCAAGACACTTTTCTTGAAGGTCCTCAGTGACGTTTTCTTTGAAATAGCTCAGCACCCTCCAGACAGACATCAGGTGACCGCCAGGCTGCCTGGGGCGGGGAACCAGGGATATGCAGTCTCCTTCCCCTAAGCACCTCTGATCCTTTCAATATGCAGCCCCAGGCTCGCTCTTTCTCTCTCTCTCTCTCTCTCTCTCTCTCTCTCTCTCTCTCTCTCTCTCTTTCTCTCTCTCTCTCTCTCTCTCTCGTGGTGCTGGCACTTGGACCCAGGGCATTTGCTCTGAGCTACATCCCCAGTCCTTCCTTCCTCATTTATTTCATGTTTTTATTTAATTTTGAGACAGGGATCACTAAGTCGGTAAGTTGCCCAGGCTGGGCTCGAACTTGTGACCTCCTGCCTCAGCCTCCCAGGGTGCTGGGATCACAGGCCTGCGCCCCTGGGCTCAACTCCGGTTCCTTTCTTCAAAGCCACTTCCGAGGTGCCCAGCCGGCCTCAGCCACCCCTGGCTCCCGTCTTTTCCTCTGCAATGCAGTTGACATTACCCACATGGGTTCCCCCAGGCATCCAGGCCTCCAGATCTAGCGAAGGAGGAGGACTTAGAGCAGCCAGGACAGAGTCGTGAAGGGGTGGGCAAAGGCCCTGGGGCACGGACCCCTCCCATGCAGGCAACTGGGAAGGAGAGGGGGCTTTCAGGAGGCGGAGTACAACAAGAATGAAAAGGAATCACCTAGACCCAGGAGACCAGGAGAAGGCACGGTCTATACTGCAGGCTCCTGAGGGGACAGACAGAGGGGGTGCTGAGGGCTCAGAAAGGCAGATCCGCCTCCAACCCACAAGGACAGGGCACCGCTGGGCGCAAGAGGCTGAGGGCTCTGACAGCGGAAGGGTGTGTGCTGGGGCGCAGCTGGGAGCAGGTAGCCTGGACTCAGTCTGAGGTGTTGGGACTGTTAAGCAGTCACACAGGGGCGGGCAGGACTGGCGGGTGATGAGACCCCAGCGGGCGGCTCACTCAGGGGGAAGAGCAGGAGTCAATCAAGGGAGCAGTGAAGAACGCTGCCTCCAGGGACAGCGGCCGGCTGCGGAAGCGGGCGGGTGTGCGGCCGGCAGGGACCAGGTGCTCCCCAGCGGAGTGGGGCTGCAGGTGGGGAAGGCTCCACCGGTGACCAGCTCCCGGCCCACAGGCGTGCGTGTGGGCGGCGTGTCTCCACCCTCTAGGAGATGGTGTCATGGCCTCGCCCACCCCGGTCGGGCCAGCATCTGAGCTGCCGTGGCCCAACAAATGCTCTGAAATAAATGGGCCTAGGATCAGAGTCAGCCTCACCTCCGGACCTCCCTGCTGCCCAAGGAGATCCACGCGGAGCCTGGGGGCACAGGGGCCTGGGGCCGAGCTGGGGGCCCTCAGGGGCCTCGGCTTCGGGACAGTCCCCCTCACCCTGGTCTGCCTCTGCAGAGGATCAGACAGCGGCAGACAGCCTTGTACATTGGTTACAGGCAGCAACATTTCCACAACATTTCCACAGGACCCCGGGTATCTGCAGTGCACCCTGGGGCTGGGTGGGTTACAGAGAGCTCCAGCCCTGCAGCCTGCTCCCTTCTTTCCCTTGGTGGGGTGCTTTTGCAGCCCAGTGTCCTGGAGCAGGTTCTAAATCCCACAGCTCAGCCTCCCCCCTGGGGGTACGGGAGGCCAGAGGGCTGCCCGGCAGAAGGGGCCTCCATGCCTCCTGGAGCTCAGTAACAGGCAGATGTTGTCAGAGGCAGGCCCGTCCTTGCCTTACAACAAAACCAGCTTCTCTGTGCTACATAGGCATGCACACACACCCACACACCCGGAACCTGTGAAAACCATGTGACGCAGTGGAGCGGGAAGTGTTTTGTACGCGCGAAGAACGGCCTGAAAATAACATGTTGGCAGCTGTGTGGGGTGAAGGGGGACCCGGGCCCCAGCCCCCCGAGAAGCTGAACACGTCGCCCAAAGCTGTCAGCTTTTCGTCTCCGATATGGAGCCTCTGGTTCTTTGGGTCGGCCCTCTGCACACTGGGCCACTGCAGAGTCGGGCGGGGGACCTTTAGGACCACCCAGGAGCCGCGGCAGCCACACTAGCCATGTGTTGACTTAAGAACATGAACCCCACGAACGCAGTACACCTGCCTTTTCGTCCCTCAAGGTGGTTAATTCAATCTGCAGAGGCCCGGGCGGTGGGACCCCCCTTCCTCCAGGGGTACTGCTTGCTTTTATAGCATCCAGCTAGGAAGTCGTAAACCTGCAGCGTGTGGGGGACCGCCGGGGTCCTGACCCTGCCGGGGCCACCTACCTGCCCGCTGCGTGGTCTCCCGCAAGTGGCTTTCCTTCTCCCAGCCTGACTTTCCTCTGTGGGAAAACGCAGTCCAGGCTGGGTCCTGGGGCCCAGAGCTGTCATCGCAGCACCCAGGGAGGCTGAGGCAGGAGGATGACAATCTGGAGATCAGCCCAGCTTGGAGAGATCCTGTTCAAATTCAAATATTTCAGTAAATAAATAAAGGGCCTGCGATACAGCCCAGTGTGAAGGCCGTGGGCCTGATCCCCCAGTGCCAGAAAAGAAAAAGGAAAAAAGCATGGTTCATAATCCCCACTTATCTCTCAAGGTCGTTATGAGGAACAAGAAAGCGTTGTATTCAGCAGGGACAGCGGGGCAACGAAATACGCCAAGTTCTTTCTTATGGCCCTTATTTTGATCACTGTGCTCTGTCATTCACTGGCGGCGACACAGAGCCTCTCCCACGTGAAGGGTATCTCTAGTCCCACAGAAGGATACAGGGCACAGGAGCCTCTTCAGAGCCGCTCCGCCCACACAACGATCAGGGGACCTCGGCTCCTCCCCGAGATGCAGCACCTGAACCTCTGGCACCCAGGGCTGCTGCTGCAGGGTGCTGGAGTTGGGAAGGGGCAAAGGGTTACCCAGGGCTCCACAGATGTCAGGCCTGCGAGTGGTGGGATGCTGCCAACCAGCCCCACCTGCCCCCACCCATGGGAGGCGCCGTCATCCCCCTGGAGGGGAGGAGGGGCCGCGGGGAAGAGGGGTGGGCAGTGCAGCCCGGCTCCAGGGGCACTGACAATCCGGGGAGGCGCAGGCCTGAGAACAGAGACCCCACCACCAGCAGCAGCAGGCAGCCAGCATCCTCTCCCAGCTCCCTGTCACCACTGCCCTGTGATTCGGGGAAGCGCACAGAAGTTTTTGGAAACCCGAGTTTTCTTGGCTTTAAAATGGGGGTTTGGGGCTGAGGACGGAGCTCAGTGGTAGTGGACTCGCTACACGTGCTTGAGGCCCTGGGTTCAATCTGTAGCATTGGAAGAGAGAAAGAGAGAGAGAGGAAGAGAGAGAGAAAGAAAGGAAGGAAGGAAAGAAGGAAGGAAGGAAGGAAGAAAGGAAGGAAGGAAGAAAGAGGGTACCCAGTGGAGGGTGCCATTCACTGTAGGACATCAGCGAACAGAACAACCTGAGTGTGTCCCACGGGCGGTGACAGCTCTCCTTGGCCGTGTCAGGTGAGGCAGGGACTTTAAGTGTTTTGCAGCTGACACAAAATAAACGAGGAACAAGAGATTAATAAATCATAGCTGCTTGCCTTCTCTGTTCTCTGAATTTTTTTTTTTTTTTTTTGAGACGGAGCCCAGGGCCTTTACACTGAGCTGCACCCCCAGCCCACTTTCACTTTTGACTCTGAGACAGGGTCTCGCCAAGCCGCTAGGCTGCCCAGTCTGGGCTGGCTCCCACTTGAGATCCTCCTGCCTCAGCCTTCTATTTTCTGGCTTGGAGGCTGCCACCTCACCGCCACGGTGTCCTGTGTCCACTGAAGAGTGCCTGCCGCCTTCTCTGATATCCACTTACTACCAAAACCTGACAGGAGCTGAGGAAAAAGTGGTCACTGCAGGCTGAGTGGCGGGTCCAAGAGCTGCGTGTCCCACGCCCCAGGAGGCCAGGCCTGGGGCCCCGCCATTCCATGGGGTGTCAGCATGCGTGAATCAGAAACAGGGCTCCTTCTGGGGGGGGTGCCCACGGCCCCCGCGTGCCCTCCACCTGGGACCTTGGGCGGTGACTCATCTGCACCACTGTACCCAACTGCCCTGCAGGTGAGAACTCACCAGTGAAGATCACCTAATTTTGCTTGCGCAGCGGCACCAGGAAGCCCAGGGAGGACAGGGCTACCACCACTGTGGACATCCCTGTGCCCCGGCAGAGGCAGGACGGAGCGAACAACTCTGGGGACCCAGAAGAAGGAAGCTGCCTTGCCAGGCCTCCTCTCCCTGCCAGCAGAGACACTCATCCCAGGTGATGGCAGCACCCGGTCCCCACTGGTCCGCACAGAGTCACAGGGGTGCAGGGTTCTGGGCTGCCCTCAGCGGAGGCCAGGTCCTCCAGCACTCAGACGCTCCACCAGCAGTCTGGTCTAATCCTCCCTCGGAAGCCACAGAGCTGTGTCAAGACGCGGGTTTACTCTGAACGGCTCACTTAACCTCCCTGCTTCAGTTTCCCCGAAAGAAAACGGCTGGCTACCAGGCATTGCTCGGGAGCGGGCTGTGGGAAACCTAGCAACTCCAGGACACGTCGACAAACGCTAAGCGCACAGAGGGGGCTGCTGGCTTACGAGGGCAACTGCTGGGCCCACCCGTGATTAGCAGGGGTGCTGCCTGTGACATCCCTTTATTTGAGCCTTCCCACCAACAGCTGTGACAGCTCTGCTGTGGCCTGCGCGCCTGTCACCCTCCTCCTCTCACCACAGGGTTCCTGGCCCGGCCCGAGCCTTGTGCCCTGTGAGGTTCGCTGAGGGGTTCACCGCTACAGAGCAGGGCAGGTCTCTGCTGGGAGAGGCCCCATCACGGCCCCACAGCGTTCAGCTGCTGAGCAGGAGCTTCCGGCTGGATGGTGGTCACTCCGGTTCAGTGACTGTAACAAAATGAGTGGCCTGGCTAGACGGGGACTGGCTGCGACCCCGCCGTGGTGGGGAGGAGGCAGAGGCCCTCGGAGCAGGGGGAGTGTCTTCCCTTGGCAGGAAAAGCACTGTCACACTCTCGGTGGCTGCCTGCCCCTGGTCCCCAGCGGGGGTCGTGTTATGGTTTGGATCTGAAATGTCCCCCAAGATCCTTGTGTTTGGAAGGTGAGTTAGCCCCCAGGGATTACCCTGTTGACTGTTAAGAGGTGGGGCCTGGACAGAAGAGGCGGATCACTAGGACAGGAACCGGAAGGGGTGGGGCTCTGACGCATGACCCTTAAGAGGTGGGGCACCAGGGAATGACCTGGAAGGGACTACAGTAGCTCCGCCCTTCCTTGCTCACTCAGCGTCCTGCTCACCACAGGATAAACACCTCTCCCCCGCTAGGCCACTGCCAGACTCTTCCACCACTGAGGCTGCTCGTGAATGGACTGTGAGAGACGTCCTGAAACTGTGAGCTAAAATAAACCTTTCCTTCCTCAGATTGTAGGTGTTGGGTATTGGGTCCCAACAATGAAAAGTAACTGAGGCAGGCCAACCCCCACCAAGTCACCTGCAGGCTGCCTGGGCAGTCGCGCCACCTCCCTCCCCATGGTGGGCACCGGTAGGAAATGCTCACAGCCAGCCTGGGCCCCTGGCTCATCTTCGAACGTGCCCAGACCAAGATGAGCTCACCACACAGTGTGTCCTGAGGAGTCAAAACTCTGTAACAGGAAGAAATGGCTCAGGAAAGCCAGGGACACCACGGATGAGAAGGCAGCGTGGAGCCTGGAGGTCACAGCCAGAGCGCTGTGAAGGCCACCAGCTCTAGCTACAAGCAGGGGACTTCAGTGTCCCAGGGAGACTGAGTGCCACTCTTGGGGACAGTCACACACTAGGCCGGCACTGTTAGATGCTCGCTGCAGAGGGTGGAGTAGAAATATTGGGGGCCTTGGGCATCATGTAGGATCTCTACAAGGTCTTCTTTTTTTTCACAATTTAATAATGTGAAAGTCTTCCTGTGTGCACAAGCTAGACAGGAACAGGTCTGCTGACCACTGGATAAACAAAGTAAGACTTTTGTTTTTTCATTTAGAATTTTTGATCCAGCAGGAACAGGTACCACAGGCCTGTCAGCCCACCAGTCTGGGAGGCTAAGGCAGGAGGATCCCAAGTTCAAGCCCAACCTGGGCAACTTAGTGACTTAGTGAGACCCTGTCTCAAAAATCACAATCCAATAAAACGGCTGGGGAATGTAGCTCCCTACGGAAGGCCCTGGTTCCTTCCCCAGCTCTGCACATAAATAATAAATAAATTCATTTTTTATTCATTCCCCATGCATGTACACATAGCATGAGTATGTGTGCGTGTGTGTGTGTGTGTGTGTGTGTGTGTGTGTGTGTGTGCGCGCGCACATGCACCGTCACAGGACAAGGCCACAGCTGAGGGACACCACAGTCACCCTCAGGAGATGGGATGGGTATAACCCTGGAAAAGCTCCTGGGAGCCACAGGCCCCAGAACACAGAGGCTGCCCTAGCCCAGCCCTGAGCAAGTCCCGTGACCTCCAAGCCCTCCTGATGTCTGTATGCAGGCGGAAGTGACACCCAGGTGCCCTCCCCCGTGTCACCTCAAAGCAGCATGTCAGAGAGATGACCAGTTAAAAGTCTGTGGCATCTGCTGGCCATCCTGGGAGGACAGCATGTTTGAAGGAGCTGTCTTGAATCCAGAAGCCCTCTCCCCACCCCCTCCAGGTCCTCCTGCATGTCCCTCTGCAGGCAGGAAGTGCCAGGCTGGGCCTCGAGACCGTTCTCTCCACCGACATTTATTGAGCACCAGTTGCGTGCCTGGGAGGTATTGGGCATTGTGGAACAGTGGACAGGAAGGACATCGTGCCTGCTCTGGGGGGACAGTGGAGTCCCCCCAGAGCCCAACGCGCGCACCCTCCAGGGACCATGTGAGTGACAGAACAGCACCTTGTGCACTTTGGGGGAGAAGTGGGAGCTGCTGCTGGTGGCTCGAGCCTGACCTGGCACATTTACTTTGTGGGAGCAATTTGAGTCCCCCGGACACCCAGCCCCCTCGTCCCAGCACAGGTTAAAGCCCCAGCCTGCTGGAGCGAAGGGCAGCAGCGAGGCCAAGCTCACGAGGCAGCCGAGGCCTCTGGCCTCCAGATGCCAGTGCTGTACATTCTGATGCTGTAGACAGAGGTGCTGGTTTAAGTCCCTGGGGGGCTGAGGAAGGAGGAACTTAAGATAGAATAGTGGCCCCGTGGTGCAGGCAATCCCCGAACTCTGGGAGGCTGAGGCAGGAGGATCACAAGTTCAAGCCCAATTTGTGCCACTCAGCAAGACCTTCTCTTGCTGGGCCTAGTGGTGCAGGCCTGTAATGCTTAGCACCCTGGGAGGCTGAGGCAGGAGGATCACAAGTTCTTAAGCTCGAGTCCAGCCTGGACAACTTGGTGACAGAGTGAGACCCTGTCTCAAATAAGTAATAAAAATGGGTTGTGGATGTAGCACAGGGTGAAGGCCCTGAGTTTGATCTCCAGTACCACGCAAGTGGGTGTGCACGCGCACTGCACGCACCTGCCCTCAAAATAAAAAAAGATTTGGGATGCAGCAGTTTGGTGTTAAAGTCCTGAGTCTGTTCCTCAGGACTGAGAAACAAACAAAAAGAAGAAATCACATAAGAAACAGCTCAGAGGAACAAGGGATTAGAAAGCAGCTTCTGAGTGGCTGGAAGTCAGGCTCGCTGCATGTTGGCACTAGCCTGTAAACCTCTCACTCTAGGAGGCTGAGACAGGAAGATTACAAGCTAAAGGCCAACCTGAGTAACAGCTCACCAAGACCCTGTGTCAAAATGAAGAATAAAGGGGGGGGGGGGCTGGCAGTGGAGAGGGTCCCTCAGAGATGAGCGATGGGTGCCTCCTGATGACCCAGAACCCAGGAGAGGAAGAAACAGAACACCCAGCAGGCAGAACAGGGCATCTGGCTGGCACTGTGTAGGGCACCCGCTCCTCCCTGGTCCTGCACGTCTGATTCTGGGCATCATGAGTCAGTTCTGTGTGACAAGGACAAGGACACCGAGGTACCAGCCCCAAGGCAAAGTGCAGGAAGCCTGGTCCCCCATGAGGCCACACACCCCGCCGCTCCCTGTCCCCTGCAGACACGGACACCCTGGATCTGTCTGTGCGGGCCCTGGGCAAGAGCCCCAGGGAACGGGAACCTGTCCTGTCCATCTCTGTGTCCTGGGGTCACCGGACTCCAGTGAATTCCCTAGAGTCACCTTCATGGGGACATCCGAGAGGCAGCGGCTCCACCTCCCACACCCTGTCTTCAGACAGCACCCCCAAGCCCTGAGCAAGCAGCTGACACATTCTGGGCGTCCAAAGACAAGCCAAAGCTGCTGGGGACAGTGGTGACCCAGGCTGGCCGGACCTGCAGGACAGATGAGCCCTGGGAACTCGCTGCAACTCGGAGCGACCTTGGAACCCCAGCCTCAGCATCTGGACTGATTAGAAATGCTGGCCTCCGGCCCTGCTCCTGGGCTGTGAGTCAGAACCTGCATCTGAACTCTGCGCGTGACTCTCACTCAGTGTAGCCAGCAGGGACTGGGGGTGAAGGCAGCTGGGGAACCTGTCTGCCTCTAGTCCCGTACACGGCTGTGAGCCTGCCACATGCCGGAGACAGAGTTTTACTCTGTGACACACTGTTTCAGACCCTGGATTTGTTTCTGGAAAGAAAACGGATCTTATTAAAATCCAAGTCCAGCCAGGTATGGTGGCACCAGGCATGTAATCCTAGCATTCCAGGAAGCTGAGGCAGGAGGATCGCAAGCTCTAGCCTACCTGAGTTACTTAGCAAGACCCTGTCTCAAGATCAAAAAATAAATAAAAGGCTGGGGATACTAGTCAGTTCAAAGGCTCTGTGTCAACCCTCAGTACTGCTAATAAATAAATAAAATCTGAGTCCAGGTAGAAAGGTAAGGTGATCAGAGCCCCATCCACTGTGGGAAGCCAAGTCTCCCACGACATAGGTGACCCCAGATCTCTAGGATTCTACCCAGCTGAGTGGATCTCGGTGGGGGCTGTGTGGAGAGGATGCTTGGCTGTCGCAGTGTGGGAGGGCGGCTCCAGGGGGCACCAGTGAACACGGGGAGCCCTAACCCTAACACTAACCCTAACCCAGGATGCCTATCATGACCAACATACATGTTCATTCAGCACGCCAATCACGTTTATTCATTACAAAAGATACTTCCTCATCCCTAAGACTCACATACGTCCACTCATTTTTCAAACACGCCAGATTTTTTTCAACTTCCTGATTTCTCACACTTCTTGAAATGTGCTTACAAGGAAAGGGGGAAGAATAAATTTATTTTTCCAAAAATACATTTGAAAGGAAATCGTGCGCAAGTCCTGGGAGCTGGAACCCTCCCAAGACACCAGGAGGGGGACGTGGGTGTTGTCTTTGGGCCATGGCTTCCCGTCCCCCGCCTCCTCGTGGCGCCCACGTTGTGGAAATGGTCCAGGGTCCCTCTGCCCTCAGAACATGACCAGAGCAGTGGAAGGGCCAGGAGAGCCAAGCAGGAGCAGCTGGGAGAGATCCCTAGAGACAGGATCCCCCCCCCCCCCCTGCTTCCCACCTGGTCTCTCGGGCCCCTGGGGACTTGACTCTAGAGCTGCCACATCCCTGGTCCCTCAGTTGGCACCGGCAACGTCTGGCAGTGCCTGAGGCCCCAGGGTTGAGGCCAGCTTGGTGAGCGCCCTCGCGATGACACTGAGGTGTCCGTTCATGGTCCGCAGCTCGGCCAGGATGTCCCCAACATCAGCCTCCAGGGCAGCGGCAGCAGAGGGTGCTTGGGGAGGCGGGGCAGCACCAGCGCCTTGTGTGCCCTGGTCTTGTGTACCTGGTATGCCCGGGTGCATAGCAGAGCCTTGCTCCAGGATGTTGTCCTGGTCCCCCAGGGCCCCAGGACACACAGCCTCTGAGGAGCAGGAGGCAACTCTGGTGCAGGGACCCCCATGCCGAGAAAGGCAGGGTCCCGAGGGTGTTGAGGACAGCGGGGTAGGAACTGGGGAGAAAGTGAGGGGCTCGCAGGATGAGGAGGGTGAGGAGGGCAGGGCGGCTGCCGAGGGGCCTGGCTCCTCGGAGGAGAGGAACAGAGTGGCCGAGGAGTGAGAGTCCAAGGTGCTGGGCTCCGAATCTGTTGGGCAGAAAGGACAAAGGTCAGTCGGGGTGTGCATACAGCTTGAGGCCACCCGCGCACCATTTCCAGTGGCAGGTGGGTCCTTCACGAAGAAGGCACACGGGGGACAGCTCTTCCCCACCTCTCTGAGTCGCCATCCTGCATGACGAAGGACTGTAGGGGCGGGCGAAGCTGGACAGGCAGGGCAGGCTTGTGCCCTCAGTGCTCTGGGAGGAAGAAAGAGGAGCAGATGACATTTGGGGAAGAAAGCCCCGTGGGACCCTAGGGATCCTGGGAGCCCCGCTGTGTCAGCCCAGCAGCAGCCAGTGACAGAATCGCCCAGGTCCAGAAAGGTGGTCCCGGCAGGAAGAGAGGGGGTTGCAGGCTGCTCCCTACCCAGGCCAGGAGGAGAGGCTCTGTGGGTGCTGGAGCTAGAGAGGGTGAATCACAAGGCCCCATGTCTCAGCTAGTCTCTTGTCACTGGGCAGAACACCTGACATCCACAACATAAGGGAGGAAGGATTTACGCTAGCGCATAATTTCAGAAGGTCACAGTCCATTCAGTGGCAGCTGGAGGAAGGCAGACAGAATGGCAGACTTGCTGCTCCCACATGGCAGACAGGAAGCCATGGGAAGGAGGAGAGGCGGAGCTGGTGTATACACTTCCGGGTCAAGTCCCAGTGTCCTGTCCCTTCCGGGTTAAGCCCCACTGATCCGACCCTTCCAGGTTACACGCTCGTGATATGCCGCATGCCCCTAATCCATCACAGGCCTGTAATCCACCCTGCCTGACCAGGCTACTTCTCTTAACAGCACATGGTTCCCTAGCTCTTCCACAACATCCACACACAGCAGGCTTTTGGGGGACACTCCAGATCCAAACCCCAACATCCCACCTCACTACCACCAACCACAGCTCCACAGGGACTCAGAGTATGAGGGAAGTAGGAAGAAGCTGCCGCGAACCCTGGCCAGCCCTTGTTCTCCTTAGGGACTAGGTTTCGTTTTCCCATTCCTACATGGAGGTGGGGCCCAGTGGCTTCAGGACCCTAGAGCCCTGATCATAGGCTGGCTTCCTGGGGCTCTAGCCTGAGGCGTCCACTAAGCTCACAGCCACTAGTCTCCTGGGTATGTTCTCTCCTCTCTCCCACCCCCCATCTCCCAGTGCACGGCCACTCCTTGTGACCCGGATTGGCAGCACAGGTCACCAGTGCCATTTCAAAGGAGTCACATCAGCACCTGTCAACTCTGGCCACTGTGTTGTCCCCCTGGTCAGCCAGGGACCCATCTGGGTCCATGGGAACCACACATGTGGGGGTGCTGTCCAAGTTCTTGCCAGCATCTGCTCAGTACCCTCTATCCTTCCTGTCCCTTATGTCTCTCTGTACCACCCCTAGGGTCTCCACTGTGCAAAGGCAGTACCAGCTGGAGCACCTCATTCACCATCTGAGGAGGTGGCCCGCACGGGTGACATAAGCTGCCCCACCTCATGGGCATACTGCTGTGTGTGGCACCTAATGGCCCTCAGAGAAGCCTCTGCACCTGGTGACAGCTGGGTCTTGTCATCCTGATGTCAATGTCCAACCTCGATCCCACAGAGCCTGGGAGTTCCAAGGTCACAATTGGTCCTCAGGTGACATTTGAGGAAAAGCCACCACTGTGCCATTCCCACCTCTCTCTGAGTTAAAAAATGTCTTCCACAAACATGGTACCATGATCCTATCGGCTAAAACGTAAGAGGAGGGGTAAAAACATTCTCTAGAAAGAAAGCTTTGATGAACAGAAGGTCCCACAGGAGGATGAGCATCTGAGGGGGTGGGGGAGGTAAAGCCGGGGCAGCAGGAGCCAGGGCCTGCGACAGTGCTAATGCAGACTGGGAGGCTCTCGAGAATGCTGGGGTGAGTGCAGGAAGGGTGAGGAGAAGAAAGGGGACTCAGGAGAAGAGCAGGGGTCCCTGAGTGTGGCACAGGGTACACCTGCGCAGCTATCACCTGGTACGCTTCCTCTGCTGCCTTCTTCCCGCATACCTAGGCTGTGACCGCTTATGTAAAGATCACACTTTTTGGTTCCTCGCTTAGCTAGAGCCATGTGACTTGGTGCTGCACAGAGGTGTGAGGTAGAGGCTTGTGGGTAACTGGCTTCCAGGGCCTGGGATTTGATGCGACGGCTGCAGCTGAAGCACTCTTCTTCGACCCTGAGACGGAAACCATGTGCTAAGGGTGACAGAGTAGAGGGTCCCAGCAGTCCGAGTCCCTGTGCAGCTAGGAGTTGCTCTACCAGCTTGCGCTGCTCCCCCGCAGGCTCATCAGGAGAAAAGGAAATGGCATCTATGTAAACATGGGCTTTCTGCTGGAGCCAAACCAGATTCCAATATGCATGGACTTGTTAAAGGGTTTCACCACTATCCTAAGGCTTGTTGGCTGGCTGGTTAGCTGATTGGTTGGCTGGCTGGCTGGTGGCTGGTTGACTGGCTGGCTGGTTGGCTATCTGTCTGTCTGTCTGGCTGACTGGATGGTTGGCTGGTTGGATGGCTTACTGGCTGGCTGGTTGGCTGGTGGTACTAGAAATTGAATCTGGTCCTTCTTGACCCTTTCATTTCTTGAGACTACCTTGATAAACTGCCTCAACAAGGCTCAAACTTACAATCCTTTTGCCTCAGCCTCCTGAGTAGCAGATGACAAGTGTCTACCACTAACACCACACACACTCAGCTTTGGAAAGGTTGTATACGTGTGTGATGTTCCATGTTGTATTTTGAAACACTGGCCTAGTCTACAGTGACAGGTGGAGGGAAGGAACAGGAAAGGATAGGGCAGGCTTAGGAGCACTTGTGAAGTTACAGTTGCAGGCAAGAAATTATAAAAGATGGTCCCTCTTGCTGAAAGGTGGCTCTGGAGAAACAGAAGAGTACATTCAAAAGGCGGCTGGGCATGGAGATGGAGGGACTTGGAAGCAACAGAGATGGCAGGAAGGCATCAGGACATCACAGCGGGGGTCCCTGGCTTCAGCACTGCCACTGCCATTGCCGGGATGGTCCCTCTCCCTCCGGTTCTTCTAGGCTGGTGGCCCCTTTTACTCAGGCACTCGGGCCCGCAGCATAGCTAGACCCACTCGTGCCTCTCCAGGGAGGGTGGAGGGGCTGCTGTGGGTCCCAGTGGCATCCACTCCTGTTCCAGGCATGTCAGGAGCCCCATCGGGAGCACCTTGAGTTTCCAGACCCGGTGAGGCACATCTTCTAACACCTCTGACTCCCTGCATCCCGCGCTCTCCCAAGGCTTCTCCTGGGACTGTGGCTCGGCGGGAGAACGGGACCAGCTACCCCAAGGAGGACAGGACGTGGGTTCTCAGGCTAGGGGAGGCAAAGGGCCAGCATCCCACCCTCGGGGCATCCTGCTCCCAGGAAGGATGCATGTCTCTGGGCATTCACTACCCCAGCCATACCTTAGCTCTTTGTGGATTCTGTTATTCACCTCCTCTTTCAGCTGGGGAAACTGAGGCATGACTACGTTAGGTGCCCGCTCACGGGCACAGAGCTGACAGCTGACACCGAGGGCTATTCCCTGGGGAGGAAAAGGACACAGGCTTTGGGGAAGTCTCTGTAGCCCCAAGAGGATTGCTCAGAAAGAAGCAGGGGGTGACGGGTTTGCCACACACTGTGCCAGCCACACGGACCTGGGTGGCCCTCTTCTCATGACAAGCCTTAAAGCCCATGAGGCAGGGTGCGCAGGCGTGTCAGGAATGCACAAACGTGTCCTCTTGCCAGCTCAGCCAGGATGGAAGGACACGACAGGACGGGCCATTTGGAAGGGGGATATGACGGCCCATTTCCCGAAGCCCCGAGCAGCTCAGTTTCAGCACGGATGCTCAGTCAGGTAGGGCGGAGCAGGGAACAGGGGAAAGGGCCCAGGTCCCACCCGGGCCTCCATGTCCTGAGGGGCAGTGGCCTCCGTGGGTAACCCTGTCCCTTTGCGCTCCCTGTAGCCCCAGGAGCAACCCTGGTCCTCACGGAGGTCCCTCTGTTGCCTGGGAGACCCCTGCTCCTCACACTAAGAAACGAACCTGTGAGGGATGGCAGGGCCACCTGGTGCCTTATCCACCGGCCCAGGCTTTCCCCAAGGAATCCTGGGAGCCCAGGCTGCAGTCTCTCTCCAGGACACCCTCCCTGACCCAGGCCTGAGCGCCCCTGTCCCTGCTTCACTAGGACAATCCTCACCAGAGCTCCTACAGGCAGCCTGACGCTAAGGGTAACTGTGTCCTTGCCTGCTGCACGGGCCTGCTGCCTGGCCTTGCCCCAGGAAAGGCAATTACTACCTGTGGGAAAGAGAGATAAGGAAGGGGCGGAAGAGCCGGGCAGCAACAAGAATCTCAAATGAAGGAGCCAAGCAGCCCTGGCTGCCGGGTCCCTAGACGTGAGGCCCACCTCGATTCCCCTAGGCAGGCCTCGGTGTCCCCTCTGTGGAAACGGCCCCACCCAGCACTGCTGGCTCCCCTAGGGGTCAGCAGAGGGTAGGATGAGCCCTTGGGATGGGGGCCTCCTGGCGTCTGCGGAGTCCTCATGATCTGGCTGTGACCCAGGGAAAACTTGCAGGAGCCTCCTCTCCACGCAGAAACCCAGAGGGTCCCCTCTCTCCACAAGTCCCCACTCTGTCCCCAGGTGAGAGCAGCCAGGGGAACTGGGTCATGCCCCTCCCTGTCAGTCTCCAGAGCCCCAGAAAGAACTCTCCCACCTGCCGCAGGCTTTCCAAACAAGCTCCGGGGCAACCTGCTAGTCTTTACATTTGGGGCATTTAGAGAAGGGGAGATAAGAAACAAAAAGAGAAGGCTTGCTCAGATTCATGCCGATCAGATGCCTGAGGCCTGGGACACCCCTGCAGGGCCACACGGGTAGCACCCTGGGCTCAGCCTCATCTGTGTTGACACTGTGGGATGCTCAACAGAGGAGATTAAAGACAGCTCCCCACATGTGGGGCCGGACTGCCCGGCCAGCGCCACCTGGCTGGGACCCCCAGCTTCCCTAGGACCCTGCTGTTCACAGCAGCTAATGGCTGAGTTCAGCGGGGAGTGCTCGGTTCAAAGACAGCCTTGGAAAGCTCCCAGAATTAAAGCCGGATTGGTGGCAAGAGCCCTTCACCCCAGCGCCCAGGGAGGACAAAGCAAGAGGATCACAAGTTCCAGCTCTGCCTGGGCAATTTAGCAAGATTCTGTCTCACAGTCAAAAATAAAATGGGCTGGGGATGTGGCCCAGTGTGAAGGCCCAGGGCTCATCCCCAATGCCACCAAAGTAAGTAAACCAACAAGCTCAATTAAAACCAGGGACATACAGAAACGAGACTGCTGTACCTCCCTGGAGCCGGGCTGGAGGGGACAGAGAGGCAGGTTCTCCACAGACGGCACAAACATAACCCAAATGCTGAGGGACTGGAGGCGTCACTGTCACTAGGGTACACAAGGCTCCTGTCTTTGATAAACAGGGCACAGAACTTCTAGCCTCCCATGGGGTCAGGAGCTAATGTCTTCCTTCCTCTTTCAAATGTAGAAACCAAAGGGCAAATTCTGGGAGAGAGTGGCTGGCAGCCATTGACAAGAGAGGGACAATCCCACCCGAAGCCCCACCCCAGGCCACTTTGCCCCAGTCATCAAGTGGGATCTGAGGCCCTAAGGAAGGCGGGACTCAGGAAGGAGGCCCCAGAGTGACGATCTCACCATAGCCTCTGCTGAGCACCATGCCAGCTCTGGGTAGTGACAACGGCACAGCAGCCTGTGGCCCTCTACCCTACCTAGGCAGCTAGCTCATCTCTCCCCACCTGGCACATGGCACTACCTTAGCCCAGTTCCCGAGGCCACTGGGGAGCTCCCAGGAGCTGCTGCACAGGGTAAAGCCAGCCCCTCACTTCCCAGCGCTCCGTCCACCAAGGTGAAGGGCTTGTATTTATTTTCTTGTTGTGGTAAGGGAGGTGGAGCCCAGGGCCTTACCGCTGAGCTACATCCCTAGCCCGCTTTATTTCTGATTTTAAGGCAGTGTCTCACTAAGTCTCTAAGTGGCTCAGTCAACCTGCAAACCCGCTTCAACCTCCCGCAGCGCTAGGATGACAGGCTGCATGGAGCCCAGCTGAAGGTCCCTCTCCCCTCCCCCACTTCACCTACCCCCCTCCTCCTCTGTGTCCACATGCCCAGGGACACAGGCTCCACAGGTGCCTCCTACACCCGGCTCAGCCCAGTCTGGGATCACAGCGTCCTCTAGGAGAGCCCCAGCCTTTCCACCCCATCTGCCTCATGGAGGGAGCCGAAACCTGGCTGCTGCCCTATTCCTGGGCCCGTTCCTTCCCTACGCTTCCCCAGATTCCCACAAAACTGCCATGGCCCAGCGCTTGAACTACGTAAGGGGCAAGACTCAGAAGGAGCCCAGCACAAGGGCTGGACTCTTTAAGGACAGTAGGAGAGGATGGGATCAGGGAAGGAGAGGCGGGAAGAGAGAAGGACAAGAGAAGAGAGGAAAGGAAGGCAGGAGGAAGGAGACTTTAGGACAGGAAGCCTTTACAAATGCACTTTCTCCTCTGGACGGAGGTGTGGGAACCCAAAGCGCACGTGGACACGAGAACTGGAGCACACACACACAGAAGCCAACCCAGCATGGTCCTCTCGGGCCTTGACGTGGCTGGCTGTGGCACGTGCATCTCCCTCCCAGAGGTCGGCCTCCACCCCCCATGGAGAGCCTGGTCAGGGCAGGCGGGCCCTGCGGGTGGCCGCGGTCGGCATGGCAGCGTGGTGGTCAGCCTGTGGGCGGCCGTCGTGTGTGGGAGCCAACCTTTGATATCTGGCCACGGAAGGGCAGGTTCTCAAAGGCCCATTCATGGCCCGCTGCTCAGGAGTGGCAAACAGAAATGAAGTTGTTTCCCCGCTGGCCTGGGAAGGTGGGCTCCTGTTTATTAATGGCAGCCCACAGAAGGAATGTGCGGTTCCCATGTTCCTTCCGAGGGCCGCGGGAGCCAGGAGCCGGGAGCCAGGGGCGGGGGCACAAATATTCCATCTGGCCATCGCTGGGACCAGGAGCTGCCTCCACAGGCCCTGTGTGAGTGTGGGCAACTCCATCCTGGTCTTGGCACCTACCTGAGGGCAGTGTGGGGTTCCAGGGCCAGGAGTTGGGGTCCCACATACCGCCAATCCTTCCTTGTACCCCACTTCCTGCCAGTCACCCTCTCCCTTCCTCCTGACTCTGTACGGGGGGAAACACCCACGGGGATTTTATAAAACGGTCCCTGGCAGTCACGCTGGGAAATCCCAGAGTCGCAAAGGAGGGAGTTCAAAGAACCACACCTACACAGCGGGCCACACGGGCCACGCTTGGCCATGACCAACCCACCATTACCCATCACAGGTCACGCCCAGCACATCCCACTGGCAGTGGGGACTATGCAAAAGGGATTAAGGAGCAAACCGGAGAAAGATGAGGGACAGGGCTTTTTTTTTCCCCTCCTAAAAACAGAGGTATGGAGAGAACTAAGGGAGAGAAAGGCTCTCCGGATCTCGAGTCAGGACTAATGCTCTGTTTTCCAGAGAGGCGAGGGGTTAGGGTTTGGATCTAAAACACCCCCCAAATCTCCTGCGTGAGGAAGGAGCACTGGCAGTGAACCAGGGGCGCTGTGGCCCTCAGTGGAACCACACAGTGGGTTCATGGCGGGCTGCTCTTAGGAGGTGAGGCCTGGCCAGGCAAGGGTCACTAGGGTGCCACCTGGAGGAGGTGCTCATGTCCCCACTCCTCCCTCCTCTCTCTGCTTCCTGGTTCCTTGGGTTGCAGCTGCCTGCCCCCAGGCTACTCCACCATGTTGTTTTGCTCCCTTGGAAGCAGCCATCCATGAACCAAAATGGTGAATCAAAATAAACTTCCGCTCCTTAAAGTTCCAACTGGCTGGTATTTTATCCCAAAGACAGGAAGGTAGCTAAGACACCAGCATCTACCAGGAGGGGCCCAGAGGATCGTGCTGGAGGCCTGCAGGCTCTATAGGTGGCCAGTTCTGTCTGTTCTGGGCTCCAGACCATAGGCTCCAGAACTGACCCATGTATATGACAAGTAGCTTTCTCCACAGGTTGCAGATTCCCAAAGTGGCCACTGCAGGAAGGAGGTGACCCAGACAGTGGCTAAAGCCACCCCTCTCCTCTTCCTCCGGAGCAGGGTCATGCGCACAGCTGGTGCCACCAGGCCTCCCCTGACTCTGAGGACCCTTTCCAGGAAGGTCAGCTAGACCCAGGCCCAGGACTGTGACCTGAGATGCCACCCTGGGCATCGTGAACCAGGGACAACCTTGAAAGTCACAGCCACATGCAAGGCCAACAGGAGCCAACACGTCAAGGCTGCACTGTGCTGTGCGGTGGCTCAGGCCTCATGCCCTCTCAGTAATCGCCCTGCCAATGACTTTGCCACCTCGGCTTCTTCCCACCTGCTCAGAGACAGCTGAGATGCCTGGGGGCCAGGCGGGCCCACCGCAGGGCGACACACGGCGTGGTACATCCCACTGAGCCCCTTCTCACCACCGCTCTTGAGGGCCCTGTCCTTTCTGTCCTCCTGGTTCCTGGGCAAGGTCTCCCCACCGCAGTAAGCTACTAGATTTCACAGTGAGCTCATTCGAGACAGTTGCCTCTGCCAGAAAAGCGAATGACGGGGCAGAGTAATGGAGGATAATTCTTCTTTTGGACCCCGAAGGCCGCTGCAAGCTCAGCTCCCACCGGCTGCTGGGATGCCCAGCTGAGACATCTGCCTGCTGACCAGCACCTGGGGTCTGCACAGTGAGGCTATAGCCCACCACAGAGCCCACCATCCCCATCCTCCCTCTTCCCTCATCTCCCTGGAGAGGTCCAGGGCACGGGGGGTAGGGGGTTGGCTACAAGGGGGACAGCACCCCAAGCTCAAGAGGCACAACATTATTGTTGGCATTTTATTTCTACATTTAAAAATATATATATTATTTACTTTTTTGAAGATAGGATCTCGCTCTGTAGCCCAGGCTGTTCATGAACTCACTCTGGAGCACAGGCTAACCTCGGCCTCATAGGAACCCTCCTGCCTCAGCCTCCCAAGTGCTGGGATTACAGGCATGCGCTACCACGGCCAGCTTACGAGGTATCGAACCCAGGGCACTGCACTTGCTAGGCAAGGGCTTTAACCGCTATGCCATTCCTCCAGCCCCTCTTTTCTGATTTAAAACACAATGAACAGTGCAAAAAATTCACACTCTAGGGGGGAAAAAAAGATAACAAAAAGACTAAAACTACCTGAACTCCATGTGTCTGCCTGTTAATCTCCCGGCAACATGGTTTACCTCGTCTCTTCACACCACGCATGTGACACAGACACACGGGGGACATCGTGCATGCTCTCTCTTCTGACGGTTTCCCGTACGCACCACCTGCCCCTCTTCTAGCTCTAAGCCTGGGGGGCGCTGGTGCCCCTCCCCCCCACCAAGCTGCTCTCCCCACACCCGGGGTGACTGTCCTGCTCCTGCCCAAAGTATAGGTTTCCACAACAGCCTCTCGGGGGAGACATCAACAGAGATCTATATACGCCACTTGGGAGGCCCTGACTGGAAGCCAGAAGACCTCTCTGACTCAGCCTTGTAGACATTAGGGACGGATTTGGTACAAGACAGATCTGTCACAGGGTGGGGGCGGAGAAGGTGGTCCCAGGATGCTCCGGGAGGCATCACCTTCATCATGTGCTTTACTTCTATTACGGTAACATTGCAATATACATAATGAAGCAACTAGACACCCCACCACCACGCGGATCTAAAGAACCCTGAGCTTGCTCTCCTGCAACTATGGCCAGCATGAGGCCTGCCACCAAGGCAGCCTGTCCCTTGCCATTCAGTGACAGGGTTCTGCTACACTCTCGGTGACATCAGAGCTCTCGGCTAATGTTGACCTGCATTTGTAACCACCCCCGGCACTCGTATCCCTGCCTCAGCTCCACCTCAGGTCACCAGGCACTAGATTCTCCTAAGGAGCTCACAATCTATTTTCCTTGCACGCGCAATTCAAAGCAAGGTTCACACTGCTGTGAGAAACTATTGCCACTGCAGATCTGACCCAAGTGGAACTCGGGGTGGGGGGTGGGGGGAATCGTCCCAGGGACGGGGGCGGCTACACATGCAGGTGAAGCCCTGCTGGCTCACGGGCCACCTCGGCTGTGGCCCTGATCCTCACGGGCCCGCACTCCGGGGGCCCTGGCTGAATCCATCAGGCTGATGTGCAGCTGATCTCTGACCTTTTACAGATGATCTATGTGGTAACTGGGCCATCCTGAGGTGTGCTCAGAATCACAGTGGTGTAGCCAGAGCTGGATGGCAACTCCTCCTCTTCCTCCCCACTGACCCTTCAGAGCTGAGCCAGATGGGGCCTGGGTCCTTGGGGGATTCTGACAGCCTCGCGCCCCAGGGCGTTTCTGTGTGGTGGCGATCTGGGTGGGTCGGTGCCACCTGCTGCCTTCCCCGTGCCTGCCACATACCCACCTGCTCACTGCCTTGAGTGACACCTCCAGACACCAAAGCCACCCACCCACGTCCACATCCCAGCAGGCTACACGCCATCCAGGCATGCTAACCTGCAGTCCACTGAGGTCTTCTTTTAGTTTGATTGTTTCTAATGTTATAAAAAGTGTAAAGGAGATTTCATTAGTTAAAGATATTAACCACTGTCTATTACATATATTTTTTTCATCGCTCAAGATAGTTCGCTTTCAGTCAAAAAGGGGAAGGAGGGGTAGATAAACAGAGCATCGCAGGCCAGACAATTTCCTTAAATCATTTTTCCTTCGTAATTCAGATGCATACTTCAAATACGTCCCATGATCCATTGTTTTTAAAACAATCCCTTGCATGGAGAAGCCGTGTCCTCCTCCACAGTGCTACAAAAATAAGTGACTTGGGCCAGGCCTCACAGGAGTAGATTTACTGAGGGCTTTTGGTCTCTGGTCTTTTAGAATCAGGACCTAAAGCCAGGCCTAGTGGCACAGGCCTGTCATCCCAGCACTCTGGGAGGCTGAGGCATGAGGATCACAAGTTCAAACTCTGCCTAGTCAGCTTACCGACTTAGAGAGACCCTGTATCAAAATCTACATATAAAATATAAGTGAAATAAAGAGCTGGGAATGTAGCTCAGTGTAAAGGCCCTGAGCTTGGTCCCCAGAGAAAGAAATAAAGAGAGGAAAAAAAAAAAGGAAGGAAGGAAGGAAGGAAGGAAAGTAAAAAGGAAGGAAGGAAGGTCAGGACCAGCTCGTACACCACAAGCTCACCCCAGCCCGCTGCTCCCAGGAGCTGACCCCGCAGGCCAGAGTTCTGCCACACAAACAGGTAAAACACACTTCACCCCCCACCCCCCCCGCAAAAAAAAAAAAAACAGACGAAACAAAAACTTTCCACTCAGAGCAGGAAAGTCTTACTTTCCTAAAATAACTGTTATTTAACAGAAAGTGTCAGAAAGCCCAGAAAACCCTGGGACTTCTGGTCAGCAAGGTCAGCCTTGCTGGTCACAACCCACTTCCTCAGGCATACCTCGGGGCGCAGAGCCTGGTGTGTCTTGGGGCCCTGCAGGGCAGTTCTAAGCCAGCAGGTCTGTGTCCGCCTCCAGAGCCACAGGGAATGGGAAACAAGGAGCCACAGGACAACCTTGAGGCGGGGGGAGGTGGGAGTGACGGTGGGGGGGACACCACCCTGCCGTGGCAGACATACCCTGCACCCTGGAAGCTGGAGGGACAGACCCAGTATCCCAGGGGACCCATGCTGCGCTTTTCTGGGTGCCTTTAGCATGTACTGACAACACACAGACGCCACCTGCTCAATCGCGGTTCTAAGGCACTGCACTATCAGCGTGTTCCCATCTACACGTCTGCTTGCTGCCTGGGTTATCTGTCCTGGAGCTTTCCTCCAAAAGCCCAGTCTGCTGCTAGAATGTAGCAGAAGTCTGCCCAAAGGTTTGTGGGAAAACAGGCTTGCTACTGATGAAACACCTCTGGGTTAAAGGGCTCTCTGGTGAGCATCCCTCTCTCCCGTGTTTTCTGTCTTTGAAAGTGGCAGCCATTCTGTAAGCATGAGGGGTTCAAAGTGAGTGTGTCAGGAGGACTCATGAAAACGCCCTGGACCCTCGATGTCACTGAACCCACAACAGCAGACGCCTGCCGGGGTCCTCTCGATGGGGAGGGGCATGATTTATGTTGGTACAGTTTTCTGTGACTTGCGGCTCTACACGTTGTAATGTGCTCAGGACCTCTGCTCTTACACAACCCTGCGTTTTCCTCTGAGGAACGGGCCACAGCTAATACTTACCATTAGACAATGCATGACTGTGGCCATCTGTCCTATGTCCCCGTCCCTGACTAGGTTCTAAGGTCCATGAACACAGCTACTGCATTTTTCTGGATGCATGGAGCCCCTTTCTTAGCGGCACTTGGCAAGCATGGGCTGGCTGAGTCAGCAAATGGCACTTAGTCTGGAGAGATGATGTCAACTTGAGGCCACCAGGAACCACGCCGGGATTAGAGTTTGAGAACCATGTCTGGATTGGGAATTGGGAACCAGCCTGGATTCAAGTGAGTGACTGGTGGGCCAGCCAATGAGGGAAGAGCACCCACCCGGATGTGGGCAGGCCAAACTGGAACTCCAAAGGTATAAAAGGAAGGAAGAAGGAAGCTTGTCACAGCTTCTTCCTCTGTGAAAGCTCTCGCCTTCGCAACTGTCTACGGATGCTGACTTGCTACACGCCACAGATCGTCAGCACAGATTCACTCCGGCCTTGATCTGCACCTGTCTGCCCATTGCTGATCTTCAGTCTCTGGTCTTCGCCACTGTTCTTCTGACAACCGAGACCCGCAGCCGACTCTCACCGGCTGTCCTGCTGTCCCTGACGGGACTTCTGCTTGCTGGCTGAGCAGCCATCGGACCCTCCAGCTCTCACACGGCAGGCTGCCATGTTGGACTGTCTCTATCTTCAGATTTGTAAGCCTTCCAAATAGTCCCTTTTGGCTATAATTTCTGTAAATTCTGCCTTTTGAAAGAACCCAAACTAATACAACACTGGTTCCTTCTGACCTACTTTCTAAGGCAGGAATGGCTCTCAGGAGGCCACCAAGGGATAACGGGATCGCATCTCAAATGAAAGTGTAAGTTCTGGTACCCTGGAGTGGTCTTTCCACCATCTCCTTCCCTTGGGAGTCAGTTTCTCCATGGATTCAGCTGCGCTTCCTTATGAGAACAGTGCCCTCTACAGTCCCTCTCAGGAACCCTCTCTACATTTTAAGACTGATGCCTCCCCCTGCCCAGGTTGGAGACTGATGGCCAACCCTGAAAGCTGCGTCCACACACACAAGCACCTGACCACCAGTCAGAGAACAGTAAGAATATGGGGCATGTTCAAAAACTACAAGGAGTGTTTGAATTTTAAAAAATGTATTACAATGAAAGGTCGGCAGCCAAGAGCCCCCCCCTCAAAGTCCTCCCTTCACTTTGAACACACTCGTCCCATTATCAGACTTTCTGTCGCGGCTCTGGAAGTCCCCTTTCCTGAGAATCATTATGAGGTGTCATGAAAAATACCATGAACACTGCCGTCCAGCACCGTCCAACGGAGGCAGGCTCGTGAAAGCATGGCAGTGTGCCCTCGCCCACCGTGGTCACTGGATCCAGCGCCAGGTGACATCAGGCTCCTCTACCAAAGTCAATATGACCATGGAAAGTCAACTGAAATCGATTCAGGAATTGAGGTGGCCACAACAATTGAAGACACTCAGGAGAAAGGGTTCCTGGGCCTACTTCAGAGCGCGGCATGATCTATGGGGTATATGTGTTTGAACGCGAGGGAGGGATTCTGAGGGGTCCGTGGTAGTGTCTTTTATTGCAATCTTTTTTTTTTTTTTTTGAAACAGGGTCTCCTCTGTAGCCCAGGCTGGTCCTGAACTCACTGCATAGCCCAGGCTGGCCTTGAACTCAAGGCCATCCTCCTGCTTCAGCCTCCTGAGTTCTGGGACTATAGGCCGGCACCACCACACCCGCCTAATATGGTACAGGAGAACCAAACTCGGAACCTTGCACTTGCTAGACCAGCACTTTAACTGCTGTGTCATCCTTCCAGCCACGATTCTTTTACTGTTGTTAAATGTAAACATAAACATTAATTGCAGTTTTCTATCAAGGCTCACAAACTCCCTTCCCCCACCTTGCTGCTCCGTGGGCTGTGTGCTCCTCCTCCAGCCCCAGATGGAATTAGCAACCCCATAGCCAGCCCAGAAGCACCAAGGAGAAAGACTCAGGCTGCACCACCCACAGGGAGCCAGCGTTTACACCACAGCTTCCGGCTGGCTGAGAACCCAGGTGGAGGGTGGTCTGCCCCTCCGCATGCTGTCCTGGGTCCCCGTGGGCCACCATTTTCCCAGGCTGCCCACCAGCACACTGATCCCTGGGAGGGTCCCCTCACAAGTCCCAGACAGCTTGACCAGGAAGGCAGAAGGCTCCCAGCTTCCTGTCCCCCTTCTCTCGTCCCTCCCCAGAAGGCAGGAGTGGCTCTTAGGAGGCCACCAAGTGTCCTGGTCTGGAGCCATGACTCCAGCCTGGGAGCGCTGCCACTTCCCGGTTATATAACCCGGACACCGGATCCGATTTGCAGAAAACTTGGGCTCTGCCTTGGTGAGGGGGGAAGGCAAGAGGTACGCCCGTGCCAAGTGCAGGCTCCTACTGAGCCAGGCTCCAAAGCCTTTGTGCGCTGAGCCAGGCCCAACCACATCGCGCTCACCCATGGAACCTTGCTCAGGGCATCCTCTAGTCCCTTGCTCTCTCTAAACAAGCTATTCCTACAGGAGGGTGCCACCTGCTCCAAGGGTCTAGACCCAGGTGGGGGCCAAGGGGGTCCTCTCTCTGTCACGTCCTGGTCACTGGCAAGTTGCCTCCTGCTCAGCCTGCTTCACCATCTGCAACCCAGGGACACTGGTTCCTCCTTTGCAGGATTGCCTCGGGTTTAAAAACTAAATATCTGCAAAGCGCCGGGCACATACGGGGCACTCCAGGCAGGCTTCACGCTGCTGTTAATGTTGCTATCCTTCAAGCCCTGAGTTAGCAGAGACCTGAGCAGACCAAGGCTGGGGAAGGGGGAGAAGCAGCAAAGCCGGGCACGGGGGACTGGCTTGGTTTGGTTTCCTCTCCTTAAAGCTGAGATGTGGCTTGGCAGTCGGCTGGAAGCTGGAGACGAGCTGCCAACCACCCAGCGCACCACCACTGGCAGCCGAAGCCCCTCTGGGCAGGCTGCAGAGATGCCTGGTGTGACGCTGGCGACACCACACGTATGCAAGGAAGATCTGCACTGAACAGCAAGGCCCGGATGGATCCACCAAGTTTGCGTTTTAGCCCTCTCCCTCCCTCCCTTCCTTCCTTCCTCTCTCTCTCTCTCTCTTTCTCTCTCACTCTCCCTCCCTCTCCCTCTCTCCTCCCCCCCTTTCTCTGACACCGTCCAAGGCTCCTGAAAATAGAGGTTTATTATGGAAATGCTGACAACCCCTTAAATAGAGCACTGTATCTGCAGCACTGTAATTATGCCTCCATTGAAAAGCTCCAAAGAAAACTCGATTTCCTTGGGAAAATAACTCACTCCTGCCTGGCTTTAAAGGCCCAGCTTTAAATCATTCCAACCGTGAACAGTCGTCATCTTCCCTGTTTAAACGGATTATAAATAACAACTTTCTTAAAAACAAGGCAAAGCCAGGACGGTTGTGCAGGCACTCTTGGAAGCTGAGGCAGGAGGGTCGCCAGGTTCGAGCCTAGTCTGGGCAATGTGTAGTGACCTTGTGAGACCTTGTCTGAAATTTTAAAACCAAGATATGCCCTGGGGACCTAGCTCAGTGCAAAGGTCCTGGATTGTACCTGGTACCAAGCAAGTCAACAAAACCAGAAACACCTTGGTCTACACCTAGAATATTTTGTAAAATTGGACAATCTTCTCACTACCACCCTGCTGGGCATAAGCAGGCACAGATTAGCTTTGTCTCTGTGTTGATCTGACTGGCCTAGAAATTGCCCCTGGATAAATAAAAGGGAGACCCTCAGCACGAGAGCCCTCACCCTACTCTAGCACGTTGGCTCTACGCGGTCCCTGGCTCGGTGATCTGAGGTCAGACCCACCCCATCCCACCTCCCACAAGCGACCACCTTGAGGTGATATCCCATCTCAGTACGTCCAGCGGACCTAGTGGAAGCCTGCTCTGCCCGTCCCTTGCTTTCCACAGTCTCACTGAAAACACAAGCCCACTTGTGCTCAGGAAGAATGTCTCGCCCCACTCTGGGTGTTGGACCCACGGCCAATGTCTGCCACCCCCGGCAGGTGGGCTGCAGAACCGCCAGGCCCAGGGAAGGGAGGTGTCCCTCGGTGCATCTGCGGCCACCCCCAGCGGCCACCAGGCCCACCGGCCTCGGTCTTTTTTTTCCTTCCAGGATTATGGTCTGCTTATTTTCAGACAGCTATTGGTGCTTCCAAACGGCAGCTGCCAAGTGACAAGTTACATTTGGGCGATTATCAAAAACGAAACTAGCACGGCCGAGGCTGTAGTTCTTTTTCTGAAGAGCCAAAAGTCTGCGTGACAGCTGAAGGAGCTGCGTGTGGCTCTAAACACTGACCCGTACCATAAAAAACAGAAATATTCATGTGTGCCATCACAGAGTCCACAGTTGTTTGCATCCGTGCAATTTTCACATTTGGGGGCAAATAAAACTCTACAGGTCTTCAAATTACATGGAAAATTTTTATGTTTCTTCTTCTTTTTTAGTTTTGTCTGTTTGCTCCTTCTGGTAACCCTGGGGACTGAACCCAGGCTTTTTGCACTGAGCTATACCCGGCCCTTTTCTATTTTATTTTTATAGTGAGAAAGAGTCTAAGTTACTAAGTTCCCCAGGCTGGGTTCCAGATTTGCGCTCCCGGTCTCAGCTTCCCACAGTGCTGGGATTACAGCCTGAGCTCTTTCTCTTTTTCTTTTTTTCTTTTTCTTTCTTACTTTTTATTGAGACAGTGTCTCACTCTGCAGCCCAGGCTGGTCTTGAACTCACTATGGAGCCCAGGCCGGCTTTGGACTCATGTCAATCCTGCTGCCTCAGCCTTCCAAGTGCTGGGATGACAGGCGTGTGCCACTATGCCCGTTTTATGTAATGCTGGGGAATCAAACTCAGGTACTTAGTGCTTCACTTAGCATTGGTTAGGCAAGTGCTTTAACTGCTAAGCCGTCCCTCCAGCCCCATCTTCTTGTTTTCTTACCAAGTCTTTCTTATTGCATTCTAATTCCTAGATAATTGGGTGACAGTCACCTAAATCTATACGTAACCCAAATAAACCTAGGGCCCCTGGGACACAGGCTGTGTCCAAAATCATGTCACCAGAAAACATGAGTATACTCAAAAGCAATGTAAATCTTGTTCTACCCAGAAAACACCAAGCTGGGTGCCTGCTTACAATTTTCCGGGTGGCCTGGTTTGTGTCCCCTCTGAAGTCTGTACGTGGAATCCCCATGCAGCTGGACTTGGAGAAGAGATCCTTAAAGAAGTAATTAGGGGACACAAAACCCTGAGGGGTCAAGGCAACATGATTTGTGTCTTTAAATAACCAAAAGTGTCATCTCAGGAGGCCGCCAGCAAGAAAGGCCACGTGGGACCAGCCAGACAGCCCTCTGTGAGCCAAGGAGAAGAGCTCAGGAGGACCTGGCCTGCCAACGTCGTGATCTACGGCTTCCCCCACGCTCCAGACCTAAGAGCCACGGCCGTTGTCAAAGCCACCTCATCCGTGGCATTGTGCTCTGACGGCCCTTGCAGAACAGCACAAGTCTTGGACTATCTCTCCGCTCTCCCTGTGGCCCTCAGACCCCCAAACACTGTGCCATGCCCAGTGGCTCCCCTTCAGCTGCCCTCTTCAGATCGGCTCTTCATTATGTACTCGCTGTGACCAAAAATTACTGTGGTTTAGGTTTTCAGTTTATTATAGTAAAAAACACACTGCAAAGAACCCCTCACAGCAAACACACTCGCTCCACCGTTCCTGCACCCTTCTGAAGCACCTCTGAAGTCCTCTGTCCTGCGGGTCTTTAGTCGTGCTGCCTCGACGTCCTGAGCTGACGCAAGATGCTGACCTTCCATGGTCATGTTGACTCTGTTGGAAGAGCCAGAAGTCACAGTGCCAGACCCGGTGACAACCATGAATGAGGACACACAGCCGTTTTTTGAGGAGGCCAGGTGGCAGGTGGCTGCTGCATTCACTCTATTTTTGACCACGCCTCATAGAGCTGCTCAGGAAAGAGAACTTCCAGAACTGCTTCAGAAGGTGCCAAGAAGGCCAGAGAATAGCACAGCGGTTAGGATGCTTGCAGGACGACACCCCGAGCATGATTCCCCAGGACCACATACTGAACAGGGTGGCTCTTGCCTGTAATCCCAGCACGTGGGAGGCTGATGCAGAAGGACTGCCATGAGTTAAGGACCGGCCTGGGCTACCAAGAACAAGGGATAAGCAAGCTCAGAGCAGTGGGGAGGATTCTGTAAGGGGTTCACAACCATTCATCTGTTCATTCATGAGGACAATTTTTCAGTTTAAATGGTCACCACCTATTTTGACCCCAGCATATCCTGACTAGGCCTCTCTGGCTGTTTGAGAAATGTCTCTTCCCCCTTTCCTTTCTTCCCTCTTATCTGAACAGTAATAGAAAATTCCAGAAATTGAAAAGTCTTCCCATGGTGACCCCAGGGAAGGGGAGACCCAGCAGCTATGGCCAGCCCTACCTGCTCAGGTGGCTGGCTTCAAGATCATTACACAGAAGCGCCAGGGTGCAGAATGGGAGGCGTAGCTTCAGACAAGAGACATGCAGAAAGCTGGCAGTGCCTCTGTGACTCCCGGAGCCTGGGAAAACTAGCTGGGATGCCCCATGCCCCTGGCTGGAAGCGTGACCAGGTGGCCGGGACAGACGGCTGTGTCCAGCCCAGGCGCCTCCCTAAGGCAGTGTCAACTATCCTCACCCGGGGAAGGAAGGAGCCGGAAACGACCCACAGTGCAGGGAAAATTTTACAGGCACCAATAGTGGGCCTGAGTTTTGTTTCTGAACGGGCTTGTTTACAGTGGACAACCAAAACATTTCGAAATGCAACGGGGAGGAAAGGTCACGGCGGACTCCAGCACATCCGACCATTAGTCAGCAGAGCGCCTGCCAGGGCGGGCTCCAGCACCTGGGTGCAATTACGGCGGTATGCGGGCCCACTCCTCCCCCCTCAGCCCTTTTCCCAGCATTAGCTAAGGAGCCCTCACGGCGCCCTGGGCAGGGGCACGTCCTGCAAAAGGGCTGGTTCAGCCTGGAGGAGCCCCTCTGCCCCTGCCTCCAGCAAGAAAAAGCCCTGGACAGGTTCTGGGGTGCCAGGGCCCTCCAGCTTTGAGGACCTCATGGAGTCTGGCTTCCCTGGGGGCACAGTCTCCAGGGAAAAGATAGGTGCTATGTCGCTGCTCTTCTCCCCAAAATGAAAACGCTCAGGCCCCGGCACCCTGGCACGGTTAGGTAAAAGGTCACGTCTGCATTCAGAAGACGCTGCTTCGCCAAACACCCCCTCCAGAGTCCTGCTGCGACAGAGCTGGCTTTGCACTGCATGGACCCTGCAGAGCTGGGCCTAGGAGTCCCAGCATCCCCTTCCAGTCCCCTTCCAGGCGGGGCTGTCCACAGGAGACCTTGGGTGGGACGCCGGACGCGAGGAGGTGCCGCATCTGAGCGCCTCCTGCTCACCTGCCCGCCTTGCTGGAGGACACCAGGTCTGGTCCCTTCTTCCGTTTCTCTGAGCCCAGACCCAGGTATGTGTGTCGATGTGACAACCAGCACCTACTCCTGCAATCCCCCTGCGCTGTCAGAGGAGCGACTGTCAGGACTTAAATACTGATGGCCCTTGCAGTCAAGGGCCATGAAATGCACGTTGTGAAACTTAACCCCTAACGTGCACTGCTAAGTGGTAGTGTGCGGAGCCTGGCGCGGTGTAGCGGGCCTGCAACCCCAGTACTCTAGGGGCTGAGGCAGAAATGCCAGTTCAAGCCCGGCCCTGGCAACTTGCTAATTTAGAAAGATTCTGTCTCAAATATTTTTTTTAATATTTTTTTAAGGCTGGGGATATGTAGCTGTGTATAAAAACCCAGTTCTCAACATTGGGGGGAAATGACAGTATTGAAAGTAAGGTAAAGTGTGGGCTCAGTGTCTCAGACAGCAGACTGAGGAGCACAGCGGCCCACCGCCGCGCCCTCACAAGCCCTCGCCAGACCCCGAATCTGCCGGTGCCTCTACCTCAGATCTGCCCACCCCACAGCCGCAAGGAACAGATTCCCGTACTGAATAAAGGATGGGAAGCAGCACACACAGGCTTGTGATCGTCCTCCTGGCCTTCCTGCGGGTGTGCCTCAGCCTGCCTCGGCTCTCCGGACATCACACCAGCTGCTCCTTCACGTGGCTGGCCCTGTGCACCTGCAGAGTGACACCTGGCTACCAGCACACGAGGCAGCCACTGGTCCCACGTCCCCAGTCCCTGCAAGGGTGTAAACTCTGATCCTTATAGGAAATATTCATTTGTCAGGGTTGCCTAGAGATGACCCAGCTTCCCCAAATGACACACGGCAGCCGACTGGCTAAGTGATCAGAGTCTCCCAAGGAAGCGGGGCCCAGCCTGCAGTGTCAGCCCTAGAAGCCCACAGGGGCCCCATACTTCCCGCAAGCCAGTACCAGTCTCTCTCCCCACTGCAGCTCTGCATGGCCTTGGTCCCTGTGAACTGGGACTCATCCACCGCAGATCCAACCTGCTGCCACCTCTTCTCGGCACCCTCTGATGAGGACAGGTGTGGAAGCCGAGCCAGGCACCGGGCCAGCATCCTCGTGGCAGAGGCTGCCTGGCTGGCACACTTACTCTCACAGGAAAGGCCAGCTAAGGGCTTTCAGGGCTTCCGTAAACCACTAAAATATGTTCCAAGAAAGGCCAAAACTGAACAAGGGAGAAATGATTCAACACAGCTCTCCTAAGGGACCGTTAAGTCTTGGCGCAGAGCTACATCCTCAGCTGACCCCCTCACCCCCCCCCCCCAAGAAAAGATCTAAGTCACTAAAGTTGCCCAGGCTGGTCTCCAGGTTGTGATCCTCCTGCCTCAGCCTCCCAGTGCACTCCACACACTGCCATGCTCCACGCTGCGCTGGTCATGCGAACACAGAATGAACCAGCCTGCTACTGACCCCGGGGAACTTCCACCCAGGGGCCAAGGGCAGGGGGGGGGGGGGCTTTGTAACCCACTGGGGGCTCAGCCTGCAAACACTGGGCCAGGAGAGTTAACAGGCAGCACGGGACTAACAACCCTGTGTGCTGCTTCTCCCATGCCAGCTCGAGACAGAAACCTTCACCATGGACTGGAATCCGGGCAGCTGTTCGGGTGGGTCACCAACGTTAAGACAGAGCCCTTTGAGGTCATCCTCAAGGCTGTCTATCGTGTTGCCAGGACAGCAGCAGCAGGCACCCCAGGGAGTGGACACCAGCGTCCTCTCCAAGCCCAGTCCCCATCCTGCCCCAGTTGGGCCTCCTTACCCTTTGTATTGCTGCCTTTTGTGCTATGACCACAGACAAGTCCTGTCTACAAACCCATCAAGGTCATTTTGATCTAGGAATTCGGAAGATCTATCCTTGGTCCCCCTCCTTTTACAAGCTGGAAACTGACCTCTCCAAGGGCCGCACAGGTCAGCAGCTGTTGGGGGTGGTGTTCTTGAACACACGAGAACCACAGACCCTCATGGGGACATGCGATTTCCCAGGGTTCCCCTCGGGAAGCTGGCTCTGTGTGGATCCAACGTCTTAAAATCCTCCGTTAGAGGAAGGGTGGATGGTGACAGTCTGTGTGTCTGGGGGGGGGGGTCTTCACCTTCCTGTGCCACCCTTAGCAGCTTACACTGGGACCACAGGGGGTTTCTTCTGCTGGTACCTGGGAGACGTTCCTCTTCCCAGACCTCAGTCCTGGGTCTCTGGCTGATGGAGGGCAGGGTGGGTTTCCCCCGGGGCCTGAGCCCATGCCCAGCCTCCCAAGAGCCCAGGGCTCAGCTTCTCCTAAGACCCGGGCTGCCATTTCCACCAGCCATGCCATAGCTTCCGACGTCTGACCACATGGGGTCCTGATCGGGCTTGTCCTCACCCACGTCAGCCCATGCCAGCCCGAGCCTGCCCTTGCCCTCCCTCCCCCATGGCTCACTGACCCCCGGCCTCGCCTCCTGTTCCAGCCCCATGCACCCGTCCTGCCTACAGCCCGCCACCAACCCCAGCCCGAGAGCGCTCCTCCCCCGAACGGAACACAACTGAACACAAGCGACGAAGACCCTGGCTGGAGGCGAGGTGGCACTGAGGAAGCTACCCGGAAGACTCGCAGAACTGACCCAGCATGCCTCATGCCACAAGATGCCGTCCCGGGGCTCCGAGGGGAGCTGAAGGACAGCCGTCTGCAGCCCCTGCTTTGCTGGCACTGCGGGCTAAGGCCTGCCCTGTCCTCGCCTGCAGGCAGGAAGTCTTCCCTGGCTCTGGCATTCCACCCCATAGACAAAAGTCAGGGCAGACTTCTGTGAACCCTGGCCAGCTCCTGCCGAGGTGGGTGTCAGGGCTTTTGAACCCGTCGGGGTGGGTACGCTTCTGATTACGGGGTTCCCAAGACTCTGAGCCAGCTTTTTCTTTTTTTTAGCACATGCATTTTCTTCCTGGACCAGAGCCACGTTGCTCTGGCTATGTTAATCCCCCGGTAGTCACACAGCCTACCGGGGCATCCAGGGAGCTGCTTGTTTGAGGGAAATCCTGTCAGTCTGAACTCTGTTCAAGGATGCGCCCATCGGGTTGCCGCCCAGGAGCCTGGTGGATTCTGCCTGGGGAGTTTAAAGCCTTGGGGCAGGCAAGGGGTGGGGATGCAGGGTGGGAAAGATGACCTGGAAGTCTGGGAGCAAAGGAGAGTGGGGCTCAGACACACGGGAGCAGGCAGCGACGCCACGGGGCCTCCCGAGTTGTGGTCTCAAAGGTGGCCTGTGCGTCGTGATGCAGGACCAGCTTGCAGCCATCAGGCAACTGTCTTGGTCACCCCACCTTCCACCCCAGGACTTCCTGTTCCGGGAGGTTCCCTGGGCCCGTGCGATTGTCTGAGAAGCCCCATTCCTCTCCATGCCGTGCCAATGCTGGGCAGAAAATTGGCCAAGCCTTCCAAAAACTGACTTCCATCTCCCAGTTCATCAGGATTTCCTGTCCCCACACTGTGCCTCTCACTGAGGCTGACTAAGTCCAGAGAGCATGTGACCTGGAGTTGACCACTGCCCTGCCTTGCACCTCCCTGGTCCCACGGACTCTTCCGGCCACCTCTGCCTGAAGGCCACCTCCAGGAATACACCATCAGGAGTGGACCATCTGTTGTCGGATGGGCTTCTGCTGTATAATTACGATCAAATGGATGCGGTCATATAACACAGTGACCAGAATGTGGGATTGAGAACCAGAGGCCACAGTCCCCTCCTGGATGTCCATTTGCTAGTGCTGTGACCCCAAGCGGCCTGTCATCTGTCTGGTCCCTGCCTGCCAGGAGTCCCCCAGGTTCCCTGGAATGAGGGCAGGGTCCTGACAGGACGAAGTTGCACAGTCCCCGGGGCTGCCTGTAGGGGGCATCATGTAGGTGGGTCCTGACAGCCATGTGCCTGCCTCACACCAGCCTGCACAGTGATCACCGACACGGGTGTGATCAGCCAGTTCTCTCCTGTCCTGGGGTGTCATTTCTGAGGCAGGAAGACAGAAAAGGGAGGAAGGGGAGGAAGGACACGGCAGGCGGGGGTGGGGTTGGGGCGGTGGGGATGACCTGGGAGTCTGGGAGGAAAGGGGAATGGGATTCAAAAATTTGCTTTTTTTTTTTTTTAAGACCAAGTCCTCTCTTATAGCCCAGGCTGACTCACTATGGAGCCCAGGCTGGCCTTGAACTCAGGGCAATCTTTCTGCCTCAGCCTCTCAAATGGCATGAGCCACCATGCCCAGCTAATTGTACATGGTGTTGGGCACTCGAACCCAGGGCCTTGGCCATGCTAGGCAAGTGCTTTTACCACTGAGCTACATATGACCCCAGATCCAGAAAATGAGCTTGAATATAAATCATGTTTTCCGGAAAAGCAAAGGGAATCAGACAGGCCACACAGAGGTGGTCAGCAGCACGCTGAGCCCCGCTTGCCCCCTCAGGGACCCGTCAAGACCCACTCCAGGGCTCTTGGCCTGTGGCTACTCATGCAAGCAGGGTGTGTTCTGAGTTTGAATCCAGACTGCACCCCTCACTGTAGAAGAGACCTTGCTCGCTGGGCCTTGATTTCCGATTCTACAGAGGAGGGTATCAATAACCCCTGCTCGCTCACCAGGTTGTCTCAGGAATCCAGAGCCACAAAGTGTATCGTGCTCTGCCCAAACAGCACGTGCTAGGCCACCCCGCCTCAGGAGCCACCTGCATAGAACATTCACTACCGAGGGGAATGCAGAAGAGACCTGACCTCCAGGAGGTGTCCAAAGTGCGACGTGGTCGTGTGTGCACACGTCTGGAGACGAACCAGGGCCTTCACGCTGAGCTACGTCCCAACTTCTTTTATTTCCTTAAATTTTGAGACAGGGTCTCCCTAAGTCACTCAACTGCTCAGGCCATGACAGGCACTGCCCCCAGCTGGGATGTTCTCTGTACACAAGCAGACCAGGAAGCGAGCTCTGCTGAGGAAAATGCCGGAGACATCCTAGGAACCCGAGTCATCCAGTGCCACCAAGCCCCTCACGCCAGTGCACCCCTGCTGACGCCAAGGAGGGGAAGGCCAAGCGCAGAGCTACACGCACGTGAGTCGTGTCCTATGTGGTGCATTCCGAATTGTGGCGGCTCTTAACCAATGTGTCCAGTTAAGAATGAACAGGCAGAGCTGGAGGAATGGCACAATGTTTAAAGCGCTTGCCTAGGCCGTGACTTTGGTTCCCCACCACCACATAAAGCCCGGTGTGGTGGTGCATGTTTGTGATCCCAGCTCTTGGGAGGCTGAGGCAGGAGGACTGCCATGAGTTCCATGCTAGCCTGGGCTCCCTAGTGAGTTCAAGATAAGCCTGACCTACAGAGTAAAACACTGTTTCAAAACACACACACAGTTCTGAGAGAGTTTCACTAAAAATCCAGGCTGGTCTCAGACTCACAATCCTCCTGCCTCAGCCTCTATGAGTGCTGGAATTACAGGCACAAGTAACCGTGCTTGACTAGAGCAAGGCTTTTTGTAATTGTAGCACTCTGCCTAGTAGTGGGCCGTATACTCAACTTCAGAGTTTAATGCCAATTCTCTCTTCTCAATAAAACAGAAGGTAAAGTACTGGGTATCTTATAAAAATTTTACATTAATTTGTGGGTGCGTCTGTAACGCTACAGCATAAGATGAATTTGTTACTGTGGGTCACCGCTTGAAACCTACTGATTTGTTAGAGACTCTGGTATGATCTCAGTTTGGGCCATATAGGCCTGAAATAGAGTAAAACTCACTGGTAAGTGCCACCATAGTACCAGGCCACCGGCAGGGTTATGCGGTGGGATAGGTTCTCTCTTACTGATTCTTTTTTCCCAGACTGAACACATCCAAGGTCATACTTCACAGAAGTGGAAGGACCCAATTCCAGCCCAGTTTCTACTCTGGGGTCTCTGCAACCCCAGACCCCACAGTCCTGCCACCAAGATGCCTACTTCTTCAACAGGGTCTGGGATGGTGGGATGCTGGGATGCTGGGACGGAAAGACAGTGGGACGGGGTTGGGGGGTGGCAGGATGGTGGGACAGGGGATGGGGGATGGTGAGACTCTCAAGAGAGGAGGCCTCAGCCTTGGCACCCAGAATCCAATACTGCATGGCTGGAGAACACTGCCCCCCACACACGCACACACCCCAAAGTGGCTCCATGGGAAAGCAGCTGGCTCAGGCAGGGCCAGATGGGCAGATGCATTTAAGATGATAAAAAGTCTTTCACATCGAAAGGGCGCATCAAGGTTTTCTAGGAACCCCTGGGATCTCCTGGGGCCTAGGGCCTGTCTGGGTGTGTGATCTTGAAGTCAGAGCCTGTGGAAAAGAGCTCTTCCTGTGCCGTTTGCCTAGGACAGCAAACCAGTCTCACTATGGTGCCCACATCCTCCTGGCCTTCTGGGTTGCGAAGGGCCACCATCCTTCTTTGGGGTTCATAAATCTCTTGCCGCGCCCGGACTGCCATCTTTCCATCAGAGGGCAGGGGTCCAGGTGAAAAGCCACTTCCTGTTCTGCAGCTTCCACCCCCAGGACCTCTCTGTCCCCTCTAGCCTGTGTCTCTCTGGCTGGAGAAGGGTCTACAGAACTGATCACTTTCCTTGGCCACAGGTTCTTCTGAGTGTCTCCCAGTGGTTTCCCTCCCTGCAGTGAGAGTCCCAGCTTTTAGAAGATGTGGGCACCACATGGGCCATAGGGTCCTATAAACTCAGGCCAAGGCCAGCCACATAAGCAGCCTCCTCAGGAAATGAAAGTTAGGCTACCCACACCGAACAACAGGGAGTTATCAATATGGCACCAACATATGAAAACTGGTAGGACAGCACCAATGGATAGTGGCACGGGCAGATACACAGCCCCCCCATGCCCCCACCCTAACCCCCGCCCAGTGACCCTCAGGGCCAGGGTGGAGCCAGTCACCAAGACTGTGCGATCTGGAGTCAGAAAAAAATATGTATCTCAAGAGTCAAGCCATTAACCAGGCCACTCCACAGCATTCATGACTCCTGCATGTGACAGGCCAGATAAGGGTCCCCCAGAGCATGTCCCTGCCCTGGCTCCTAGGGCCTCCACGTGTCACCTTCAGTAGCAAATTAAATAAATTAACTCTGCAGGTGTCAAGAATTCATAAGATGGAGGGTGCGATAGTTCCAGGAATATCCCCCAAAGCCTATGTGTTAAATAAAGACTTGGTCCCCAGAGCCCTGGTCCCTGTGGAGCCATCAGAAAGTGGCATAATCTTTAAGAGGTAGAAGGTTTTAGGATTTTTGGGGGGGATATATGACCTCAGAAGGGACTGTGGAACCCCCTCCCCAGTCCCCATGAGGTAAACGGTCTGCTCCAGTACCTACCTCCTGCCACGACGGCTGCCTCGCCACAGGCCCAATAGAGCAAGGTCAACCTGGCACAGACTTACAGCTCCAAAATTGTGAGCCAAAAACAATCTCCCCTCTTTATAACTTTATTCTCTTGGGTATTCTATTACAGTAACAGAAAGATGACTAATGCAGGGAGATTATCCTCAGTTACCTGAGTCTCCCTCAACCTACTCACACCTGCCCTTAAGAGCCTGACGGGCAAAGTCAACCCACACAACAGATGGGAAGATGGCGTGACCACTGAGGCAGAGATCTGAGGGCAGCGGTCAAAGCCAAAGGATGCCAGGCGCCACCAGAGGCTGGAAGACGCGAGGATCATTCACCCCTGGGCTGTCTACCGCAGGGTGGTCCCACCACCGCCTCGACTTCGGCACAGTGTCACCAACGTCACAGCGACCTCGGATTTTATAACCCCGGGGACAGTAAGTTTCTAGGGCAGCAGGAGGAAACGGAGCTCGGCACACCGAGCAGTGCGAGGGCACCTCGCGTGGGAACGGGGGGACGGTCGGCACCGCGCTCCTGTTTCCTGCCTGCAGGTCTTCCCCCGCTCTGCCTTCTTCCCGCGCTCCTCACCCCTGCCGTCAACAGCAGCAGCCCAGCCGCGACGCGGAGGAGCACGGGCCTCGCGGCCTCTGCCCGAGGCCGCCACTACTGCGGAGCCCACAGGGCTGTGCCCACCCTGCCTCCGTTTCCCCGTCTGTGAAATGGGGCCAATGCCGCCTCCTTCGCAGGGCTCTCGTGAAAAGCCAAGGAGCTAACACCCGGGAGCGCGGACACAGGTGTCTTCCGGTCACGTGCCCATTCACTCTGCAAATTCAGCTTTCTCTACCCAAAGGGCAAAAATAGGAAACGAGAGACAGCGCCAACCATAACGATTAGCAGTCACGTCCTTACCGTCGCTCGCTGGTGCTCTCTGGGCAAACGCCCGCTGTCTCGGGTGCGTGCAGGACGAAGGCGCTCCGGTGCCTCCCGTGGCCTCGGGGGCTTCGCGCCAAGAGCAAGCCCCACACCCAGAGGCACTTGGTAAGGCATCCAGTCTTTTTCATCTGGCACCCGGCCACAGAATCAGGAATACCGCGGTGAAATCACCAGGGTGGCGCCCGCGGGCAGCTGAAGCGGGCGGCGTGACACACATCCGGGTACTGCGCGAGTCCGCCAAGCCGCCGGGGCCGCATCCCCCGGAAACGCGCATGCGCGCGGGTACGCACGCAAACGTACGCACGCATGCCTACGCATGCGCGTGCGCACAGGCTTCCCGTCTGCGCCCACTCGCACGGCGGCTGTGGGCATTGAGGGCTGCCGCCTCGCTGCCCCTCTAGCGAAGGTACCACAAAGGAACACGAGTCTCCAGAGGTAGTGGGCTGCAGGCGTGGGGTCTGAGCCCCGCCGAGGCCCCTTAGCTCTTCCAGGCCGGGGCTGCACCCTCCAAAAGTAAGGACGCACGTAGCTAGAAGCCGCGCCCCTGCGAAGGGGATTTAAAAAAAAAAAAAAAACGTGGCAGAAGGCCTTACTGAACAAGCCGGTCCACACGCTGGAGCTTTGGGGTGCTGGTAAACCAAAAGCGGTCCCCAGTGGAGTCCTGTCTTGTCCGAGCCGACACCCCCTACGGAGAAGGGAACCCAGAACTGACCATTGAAAATGGGAGCCTCTCCGAGAGGGGAGAAGACCAACATCGCGCCTCTCCCGATGCCTTCCTGTGTTCCAAGTCCCTGGCAACCACACTTCCGGCCCCACCGGGTCCACAGCCTTCTCGTCGGTGCCAGCAATTTCCACGGCGCTGTCTCTGAACTCGGAATCCCCGGACAGAGTGGTCTGTGGTCTGACAAGCGGCTAATCACATAGGGAGGGCGGGAAGAGGCCCGGGGTCACGGGGTGTCCCCTGCCCAGGGGACGGTTTGCGGTGGTTTACTCCAGAGTGGCCCACCGCCTGATTTCAAGTCAACAGCTCGTCCCACGAAGAGGTAAAGAAGGGCCCATGGCCTGTCGTACTTGTGGGCCGACCCGTCTGCGGGGAGGAGACCCCCAGTCCTGAGGGCCCCTGAACTCGACGGCTGGGAGGGGTCCTGGACCCAAGCCAGCGACGGAAGGGTCTTTGGAGGACACCGAGGGCAACAACGTAAGACTTCACCAATCAGGCAAGTGAGGCCCAGGGGGTGTCACCTGCGCTCCCAGGAGGACTCCGGGACACCCATCATGTGGGAGCAGGGCCTGGATGGGCAAAGGAACGCGGCAAGTGCAGCCTCCGTTGTCCTCATGGGACCCTCTTCTGCCTCCTGTTAGTCTGTTGTGTACGGAACTGCGGCTTGTGAATTCCCGGAGGGCAGGGCAGAGGCTCCATTTCGTTTTAACACAAGGCTCACTGCCTTGTACTCATGGCTGTCCCTGTCCTCTGCCTCTACAAGACCGAGGTACATTCCTGGGGTTTCGGCTGGACGTGGTAGCATGCACCTACAATCCCAGCACCTGGGAGGCTGAGGCAGGAGGATCGCAAATTTGAGCCTAGCACTAGGGGGTTTAGCAACTTAGCAAGATCCGGTCTCAAAAATTAAAAAAAAAAAAAAATTTTTTTAAAGCATTCAAGATGTAAGTAGGTGTGAACGCCCTGAGTTCAATTTCTAGTACCACAAAAAAATTCATGAATTAATGAAAATAAAGAAGCAGGCTTGGGGCCCATGGGAGGAGAGTTTTCTCAGAACTCCACTGAAATGGTTCAGACTGCTTTCTGGGGTGCATCAGGCAGAGCTGGTGCCCGGGCAGAGGCGTGGCCAAGGGGACCCGGGCATGAGTCAGGTTTAGAACACTAACCTCTCAGATCCTATCCACCTTCCAGCTTTTAGAGTCTGCCATAAAAGGGCTTTCTTTCCAAAGGCGCATAAGGTTTCAACTAGCTGAATCCCTTCCAGTCAAAGCCCCCTCGAGGCAAATCCCCACAGACCCTCACCCTCATAAATCAAAGACATCAAACCACAGCTCCAACCGTGGGCGAGGGGAGCGAGAGGTCCCCAACGTGCCCTCCCCAAGGCACCTCTGGATCCAGCTTAGGGACTTCAAAAGTCCTCCTCTGATGCACTTTTTAAAACCTCATTTAACATAGTCTGAAGTGAGCGAGTCCTGGGAGCGGGCTTGGCCGAGGGCGGAATCACATCACATCCATATTCATTACAGAAATCCTGGACGTTGTACACAAGGGCAGAGGAGGGGGTTCTCGCGCGGGAGGACGAGGGTGCCCCAGAAGAGCCCCGGGGTGACGGAGGCCTGTCTGCTCTCATCCTGTCTCACCTCCTCCTCATTGATTTGTCCCTAAGCACTGGGCAGCCAGGGAGACCCGCCTGTTCCTCTTGAAACCCTTTCAGGAATAACCCTGCCCTTCCATCTCTGCACGGGCTCCTCACAGGGCTAATGGGCCTCGAAGATGCATGTCCGAAAATTCTGTGTTGCTTTCCAATGGAGCTCATGAACAAGCAGGGAAGTCGTAGTAAAAACAAGAATTAAAAAAATACAGGGAAGAAAAAAGCCCCGCCCAGCTCCTGGGAGAATCCTGTAACTGTCCAGCAATGCACAGCCAAGGCCTCCTTCTCCCCCCTCCTGAGCGGAGAGGACGGCTGTGCTCCCAGGGCAACCGAGAGCCTGGCCAGCTCACCTTGCAACTTGAAACATGGGAAGGACCAGAAGCAAGATGGGAAAAATCTATAGAAACATTGCAGGCTGTCTCTGCCACTAACTTGCAACCCCTCTTGGGAGCAGAGGAGGAGGAAAGTGACAGGGCAGCCCGGTTTGCTTTGTTTGGGGCTTTTTGAAACAAGGTCTTGTTATGTTCCAGGCTGTCCTCGAACTCTTGATTCTCCTGCCTCTGTCTCCCAAGTGCTTGTGCCAAGCCACACCTGAGTGGAGGAAGTCTCTTGACCTAAACTATACAGATTTCCTATCACCATATCGTAATGAGCATTCATTTGATATTTACAATGCGCCCACACCATCTGTCTCAGAGCTCTGCAGCTTACGTAACGGCGCACTGGCAATGGCCAAGCAACCGGTATGTGTCGGAAGAAAGCATTTAGTCCCAGCGCTTGCCAGTGGTGTAAATATCCCTTTGGATTTCTCGCTGATGCCGCGTCAGGAAGCAGCACGTGACATCAGGCATTGTTCTGCCATTGGGGTAAGGGAGTTATGACCCAAGGGCCCAGCTGGCAGGGAGATGATGTGCTAATACAGTGTCTATGTGGAGGGTCTGTATATTTATTTACCCATGTATTTAATATAACTTATTCAGTGGGATGTTGGTATAACTTAATGTTCATTAAAGCAGTGATACGCAGTACCTGGGACCGGTTCTGCTGATCTGATAGGAGGTGGAGCTCAGGTGGCAACGTGAGGGATGGGGGGCAGCTGTAAATATAGATAAAGCTCCACACTCACAACTCACCTCCTGCTGTGCGGCCTCGTTCCTAACAGGCCACAGGCCAGGGGCTAGAGACCCCCACGTTAAAGGCTGCGTGCAACAACCAGCTGGCAAACTTCCTGAAAAGTCTGGCTCTCGGGCCAGTGCCAGCCACTTCTCAGACATCCCTCCTTACTCCTCTTCCCCTGCCTGTGAATCCCACCTGCTCCACGGCGTTCATTTCCCCAGGATGGAGGCTTTGTGTCACTGTCCCTCTTTGTGGCACTCTGCCTCTCCTTGCCCCTCAGATCCTGGCCCTCCACAGGAAGAGAGGCCAGGGGTGGAGGGGAAGGCGGCATCAGTGATGCAGACTCTCCCACAGAACAGACATTGAGATAAAGGGGGCCATCGGAGGAGGAGACAGCATGCGGTCCAACATTGTGCCATCCGAGGTGGTGGCAGCACGAGCCACGTGTGGCCGCCAAGCACGCAAGGTGGCAGTGGCTTTAGCTGTCACATGCTGTGACCAGCCATCGAGTACACACTAGGCTTTGGAAGACAGTTCAAAGAATATGTTAACTGTCTCATGAAGAATTTAATACTGGTATGTGTTGATGTGATATTTTGTCTGGGTTGAGTTAAAAAAGCATTATGAAATTGATTTTATCATCTTCATCCTTGATTTTCAAAATGTGCCTACTAGAAACATTTGTGCCACATAGGTCGCTGGCACTGGTTTCTACTGGTGTGTGTGTGCAGCCCAATCTGGGGAGGGACCAGGGGTACAGGACAGCGTTGGCCGGAGGTAGCGTGTTGGGTTATTTTGCCCCCAGAAGAATGGTCTGTGAACCGTGATGCCTCCTGGGAAGGCAGACTCCCAGGATGTTACAGGAACTTGGACTCGCCCTCATTTGCACCTGAGCTGGTCCCACTGAACGTGGCCACGTGGCTTCGCCAGCTGTGCTACTGTCCCCAGAGCCAACAGCAGTTAACTGGATCTAAGAGGGAACTCAAGATAAAACACTTGCAGTGTGCTGGGTCTGTGTCAGGAGGGGTTCAGGCTTGCAAAAGACAGACACGCGGCCGATTGATTTTGGACATGGGTGCATTTCACCAAGGAAGGAAGAACTCCCAAAATGGCACAGGGACACTTACATCTTCACATGCAAAAGGAAAAGAAAAGAACCTCCACCCACACTGCAAGCCACGTTTTTAAAAAATCCACTCAAACTGGCTCATGAGCTCAAAACCTAAAATGATGAAATCTTGGGGGAACCGACGGGAGAATGTTTTCTGTGATCTCTGTTACACGATGACACCTTGACCTTGATATTAAAAGTGATTCTGTACAGGGAGAAAAAGTGTAAGTTGGGCTTCATCAAAATTAAGACATTCTGGTCTTGAAAGGGCAGCGTGAAAAATAAAAAAAGACAAGCGACTGACTGGGAGAAAACACCTGCAGATAACGTAGCTTGCTAACGACTTGTATTTAGGCTGTGTCAGGGAACCTCAGAAGTCCACAGCGACGAAGCGAAGGACCCGGTACGAGAAGAGGATGCGTGATTTGGACAGACACCTTCACGCAAGAGGACGCCGGATAGAAGGGTGTGAGGAAAATGTAAGCAAACTCCACGGCAGGAATCTGCCACCGCGAGACGCCTGCTGGGATGCGCCGACCCTACAGCACGAGGAATCGGGCCATTGGACCTCACAGGGGACGCTGGAGGGGATGGCAAAAGGACACAGCGGCTCGGGGAGACTCATCACTTTCCCGATAAGCAAAATCGTCACCTGCCACAACCCGCGGCCGTGCAGGTGTTGGCCCCAGAAATGGGCCAATGACGGATAGGTGCCGATCTCGCTCATGCGGACTTTTAGGTGTTGATCTCATAGAAGTTTAGAGAGGAAAGGTGTTGACCCCATGCTGGGGACACGAGAGAGGGAGGAGAAGGTTGGTCAGTGGGAACAAACGTGCGGCTTTCTGGAAGTTCTAATGTTCTGTCACACAGCTGGTGATCATAACTGCCGGCTGTGGTTTAGGAATTATTACAAAGGCAGTGAATGTATTCACCATAAATAAATAATAAATGTTCAAGGAAAGAGATTGGCCCTGATTTGAACACTATGCAGTATATACCAGCATGGAAACATAATGTAAGCCTGGTGTGGTGACACACACCTGCAATGCCAGCATTCTGGGAGGCTGAGGCAGGAGGACACAAGTTTGAGCCTAGGCTGGGCAACTCAGCGACTTGGCAAGACCCTGTTTCAAAACAAACAATTTTAAAAAGGGCTGAGGATGTTGCTCAGCAGGACCTAGGTTTGATCCCCTATCTTTCACAAAAAACAATAATGTAGTACTCCATAAATATGTATAAATTTTATGTAGAAATAGAAAAATGTAATTTTGTGAATGCAAAATCTTGTCCATGTACTGCACCTTTATTTGTAATAGCCCAGAACTAAAAACAACCTAAATACTCATTAAGAGGCCATGAATAATCAGAAAACTAATAAACCTTAGCATGGTTGTGGAAAGGGTTTCCCAGGCATATACGTATGTTAAACCTTATCAAATTGTACAGATTACTCCCACTTGTATCTGAAGAAGAGCTCCTTGTGGGGCACGGCTTTGTGTGAGGCATTGTGCACCTGAGGGGTGTGGGGGCACCGAGCTGGCTTCCCCGGAACCAGCCCCAGAGTTGCTGCAGAACAGGGGCCTGAGATCAAAACCATAGCAGAAAGTCCCCAGGGCTCCAGGAGGGGACACGGAACCCTGGAAGTGTAGCCAGGCCCTGGAGGGTGGCCTGACCCCAGCGCAGGAATGCTAGCGTGGGAAGCGCCCTCCAGTCCGCTGGGCGGTGAGCGGGTGCGGCTGGCGCCCCTGGCTGGGCGAGACCGGCTCTGAGGGTGACTCACACTGCCTCTGCCCGGGGGCATCACGCACAACGATCACCTGTCCCCAGCAGCTTCCCAGACAGGCGCATGGCAGGATACACACAGGTGCGCGCGCATGTCAGCAAGGCTCCTGACAAGGGTCCATTGTTCCCAGCGGGGAAGGCGGGCACACCCTTTGGCCAAGATAAAAAGGGGCGCAGAAAGCCATCAGACCTGAAGAGCCAAGGTGGGCTGGGCCGGGCATGTGATCCGCTTCCAGGGAGCCACCCGCGAGCAGAACGCTTTCCACCGGCCCTCCTCAACGCGACAGAGTCCTTGCCACCTGCGCCCATGTCCCCTCCTGGGGCTCGCCTACCCGGCCAGTCCCATCCGATCCTCATCCCAGCTCCTGCCAGCTCCCCGCGGCAGAGCCCTTGCCCCAGCCGCACCCCAGGGGGTCCCTACCACCTCCACCTTCACTCTGCAGCAAACAGTCTCCAGGTGACTGGCCTGTGGTGCACAGCCCCCGGGTCTCACAGTGACATCCGACTCCAAATGCAACGCCCCGTGTCAGTGATGTCTGTCTCCAGACAGACCAGGGAAGGGCAAGCGGCCACATTTGGCACCCTTTCCCCAGACTGGCAGAGACGCTGGGGGCTTCCTGCCCCTCCCCAGCCCCTTGGTGCCGCCGCAGGGGACACCACAGGAGATCCACACAGGGACCTGGTCCCCCTCTCCCCCCATTCTCCAATCCCTGCATTCCTGGAGTCAGGAACCCACAAGGCACGGCTTGCCCGAATATCCAAGGGGTGTGACTCCTACACACCCCTCAAGCGCCACCTCAGGAGAAAGGACTGTGCAGGGCCCGGGATGGCTTAAGACAGATGTCGTCATCCTGGGGCACACAGCTGCGTCGCCCACCCAGAGCTTAGCATTTTGGGTAGAAAAGGTTCTCGTGTTGGTTCTGCATGTTTAACGCACCCACGAAATGTGGGGGAGAGAGAGAGAGAGAAGAGGCAGGGAGGAAGCACCGCCCTCTGGCACCCCAGGGCTCAATGGGTCACAGGTCCGTGGGGTTTCGGTTGTGCCCAGATCCGTCCTGGTACTAGATTTTAATACGAAATTGCCCATCGAAAACCTCAACTCTGCGATGGGAGTGGATTCGCGGCGTTTCGATTTCTGGACTCCTGAGGTCGGCGCCCCGTCACAGCGTGGCGTGTGCCCACACGGTGGGGCCCTTCCTGACGCGCAGCCCTGGCCACGGCGGTTCCGTGTCATCTGCCCTGTCACCAACCACTCCCCATCCTTCTCCCTTCCCTCGCCCGGACGCTTGCATTTTTAAAAACTGCCTAAATAGGACACCTGCCTCATTAAATGTAGGGGTCTTTTTTCTTCATTTCTAATTATAACACTCCCTTCCTTTTTTTCCCTTTCTTTCTTTTTTTCTCCAGTACTGAGGATGGAATCCAGGGCCTTTACACTGAGCGATATCCCCAACCTCTCTCCTCCTTTTAAATTTTTTCTTTTCTTTGTGACACAGTCTGGCTAAATCAGTCAGGTTGCCAGGCTGGGTGCAGGGATCCCAGGAGTGTGGCCACCATGCCCAGCGAATGCCCACGCTGACCCCGCCAGTTACGGTCCCAGGGGCCCCTGGGAGCAGCTTCCCTTAGAGGAATAGGAGGTCAGGGGAGAAGAGGCCAGCAGGTGGGGTTTCTGCGGCGGCGTCTGGAGGGGCAAGGCTGCTTTCTGGGTTTTAAAAGGCCGTCTTCAAGGTTCAAAGACAGAAATCGACGAATCAAGTGAGCAGCGGGGCTGGATCAGACCCCACATCCGCCCTCTGTCCCTTTCCCCCGCTGTCTTAACTGGAAACCAGGTGGCGAGTGTTCGAGCTGGTCCCCGTCACCACGGTGCTGGCGTCCTTCCCTCAGCATCTGCATCCTCACCAGCCGGGGCGTGACCCGCCCTGGGTGACCTCCGTGGCAGCCTTGGCAAGACAAGAGCTGCCTGTACGCACAGGGGTTTGTTGGCTGGTTCCGAGGTATGACGTACGTGTGTGTGTGTGTGTGTGTGTGTGTGTGTGTGTGTGCACGCACGCGTGCGCGTGTGCCCACGTGAGGGGTGCTGCTGGTGACCACCATTAGACACAGCCCGACTTGCGGTAGAGTCGGACTGAGGTCAAGGTGTCTTAGTTTGCCTGATCCGTGATCACAGCATTTATTACCAGAGAGGAGACCCAAGGTGCTCTTCCCCCTAGTCCCCCAGCACCCACCAGACGAGGAACTTTTTGGTCCGGTGGGTACAGCGGGATCTCCTAGACCTCAGGGCAGGAGGATAAGACTCCACTTACAACTTTCTGAGACTTGAACATCCCAGAAGGCCCTGGCGAAAGGACACACAGGCGCCTAGGGCCAACTCCACATGAGACACTCCCACCCGCAGTTTCCACTCCGTGCCTCTTTATGGGAAGGCTACTAGTTGCCTATTTAATTTCTTGCCATCCATTTATTCAGGTTTTCTATTTCTCCAGGAGCTGGCTTTGATAGTTTCCCTTTAAAATCTCTTCCATTTCCTCTAACTTGTTCAGTTTGCTGGCACACAGTTTGCTTTGGGGGCGGGCGCCCATTATTGTCTTAGCTACACTCTTGTGGCTGTGACAAAATACTCAACGTATGCAGTATAAGGGAGGAAAAAATCTATGTAGCTGACAGTTTCAGAGGGTCTCACACGATCTGGTCATGGGCAGCCGGCAACAGCGGGAGCCCATGGCAAAGGCTGGAGAGCTGCTCACAAAACTGCAGCCGGAGGCAGGTGAGACGGGAGAAAACGAGTCTGGAGACTCAGGAGAGGCCGGGTGCTCCCCAGGAATCGGCTGCAGCAGGGTTTCTTCCTCCTCCTTTACTTAGTCTGAGTTGCTAGTCTGGGCCCCCTCCCGCAGGGTGGGTGCCCCCTCCCTCCCTAGTGGGTATGTCAACAACACACCTGAAAGTTCTGGGCACCCCCCAATCTCAACAAGTTGACAGGATCCTTCCAGGTCAAAGCACGAAGTATCTGCCCCTTCCAGCCAGGTCCCATATCCCAACAACACACAGTTCCAAACACATGAGGCTTTGGGGGAACACTCCAGACCCAAACCACAGAGCTCATTTTTGGCAGCTGTCCCTGCTCTCTTGCCCCACACCTGTCTGTTGACAGGTTCTCAAACAGTGAATCACTGGATCCCCGTGGCGGAGCAAGTCCACTCCCAAAATGACCCAAAGTGACTGCAAATATGTATCCAGTAAAGTGTTCATGACTTATAACAGCCAAAATGTGGATTCACCCCAAAAGTCCATCAGTAGGCAAATGACCCAGACCTGTTCCGTCCATAGGATACAACTCATCGACAAAGGCTTGAAGCACTGACTCACAAGAAGCCATGCATGAAAGGCCCCACGTTGTATGACTAACTCCTACGACACATCAGGAACAGGCGAGTCACTCGGGCGGGAAGTAGATGCATGTTTGCTAGGAGGTGGCGGGAAAATGGAGTGTGGTCAGAGTGACAGAGATAAGACTTTTTTTTTTGAGGGACTGGAGGAATGGCTCAGAGGATAAAGTACTTGCCTAGCAAGTGCTAAGTATCTAAGTTTGGTTCCCCAGTATCACATAAACTGGGTGTGGTGATGCACCCCTGTTAATCTCAGCACTCGGGATCCTGAGCCAGGAGGATTGCCAGCCTGGGCTACAGGGCAGGTCTTTCTGACCTTGTCTCAAAAAAAAAAAAAAAAGACTTTTTTTTGAGCAGGAAGATTGCTGAGTGTTTCAGGCCAGCCTGGGCTACGTAGTGAGTTCAGGACCAGCCTAGACTACAGTGTGAGTCCCTGTCTCAAATAATATCTGGAGGTCTTCCAACATATATTTCGGTTGTTAATGTAACGGCACTGCCTCTCTGGAGAGAAACACTGTGCCATCTACTGCCTAGCATGCAGTCCACCCTAGAGAATGTTCCAGGTGCTTGAAAAGAATGTTCTAGAATGTTCTGGGCATGTCCGCGGGGCCAAGTTGGTGGGTAGTGCTGTCAGAGTCTTTGCTTTTGCAGTCTGTATGTCTAGTTATTCTTTCGATCATCAAGACTAGATTATCCAAGGCTCCAATTATCATTGTTGAATTATTATGTCTTCTTTAAATTCTGCCAGTTTTGCCTCACGCATTTCAGGACTCTTAGGTATTACACCCTGGGGAGTTGGCCCAGTATCATGAGGAAAGGTCTCTTTCTGCCTTGTGTCTACTTTGTCTGAAGTTGACATAGCTAACCCCAGCTCTCTTGCAGTCCCTACTTGTACAACGTAACTTATCCCTCGTTTCTTCACTCTGTTTGTGCCTTTGAATCCAAAACGTGTCTCTCGGAGAACAACACGTCCCAGGATTTTAGTTTTTGTCCACTGCAGCCACTTCTGCTTTCTGTCACATTTAACCCACGTTCCTTTAGCACAGTGACCAACAAGCTGACGCATATCCGCCATGTCCTTTCCACTTCCTGTGCGTCTCATCCCACTGTGACCCATCTTTTCTTCCTCTATGACTGTCTTTGGCATCAGATGTTTTCTTGTGGGTCCTTATTAATGTCCCTGTTGGCTTTTAAAACTATTTTTAAGGGTTTTTTTTTTGGGGGGGGGGGATTGCAGCACACATCTTAATTTACCACACTTTTTCTTGGATTAATACGAACCAAGTTTCAGAGCAGTACTGAAAGTTTGCTCCACCCTAATCGCTCCCTCTTGTCCTGTCTCCATCGTGCTATTATACCTAGAGCGCTGCTGTGGTACCTATGGAGGTCATCAGACCAACAATACAGTTTTATCAGTATGATTTTACTCAGGTATCTTTTAAAATCTGATGTGAGGATTAAAGAGGGAAACATACAGTGCGGGCTATACCTATCCAAGCATTTGACTTTTCTAGGGTCCTATGTTGCTGGTCCTGAACTCACCACGTAGCCTAGGCTGGCCTTAGACCCACAACAATCCTCCCCCAGCTTTATGTGGTGCTGGAGAATCGAACTCAGGGCCTTGTACTTGCAAGGCAAGCGTTTTAACCGCTGTGCTATTCCTCCAGCCCCTGGCCTTCAGTTTTGAAGGACAGCTCAGCTATAACAGCATGGATGGTCGGCCTCTCCCTTTGAATCCATCATATATTGTCCCCTGGCACGCAACGTGTGCGATGGAAATTCAACTTAATCACATCATCCTTCTGTGCGGTGTGTTGCTTTGTCATTTTTCTCCAGCTGTTTCTAATTTTTTTCTTTTCCAATCGTTCAGCGCCTCTAGAAGTTAACCTCCTGTTTCTCCTTCTGTTAGTTTGCTGGGCTTCTTGGATGCTAGGTGCATCTTTTCAATCGATCTTGGGGGTTATGACCCCTGTTCCCCTCCTGCCAATGTCCCCTTCCTCCTCGCGCCTCTTCTGGAGTCACATGGCACACACGCTAGGGTGACAGACAGTGGCCCGCAGGACTCCTGGGCTCTGGTCGCCCGTGACCCTGCTGCTCCTTCCTGTTCGGTGGCTGAATCAGCTCCACGGACCTCTCTCCACTCCCCATGACGGCCGAGTCTTCCTCCCGCGATGTCCAGTTTGCCACTGAGGGACTCTAGGGAATCCTTCGTTGGACTTTTTACAACCCAGTTCCTTGGCACAGTGCGTCTCCATGTTGACATCCTCGGATGTATCATCGCTGCACTTGGCTGTCATTTAACCGTGTGCTTTTTTTTTTTTTTTTTTTTTTTTTTTTTTTTTTTTTTTTTTTTTTTTTTTTTTTTAGTTCTTTGAACATGTTTATTACATCTGCTTTGAAGTCTTTCTCTACTAAGCCTCAAATCTGGGTTCTCTCAAAAACAGCTTACTTAGGCTGCTTTTGTTTTATTTAATTTTTTCTGCATATGAATCATACCATTCTGTTCTTTTGCATGTCTTGTGACTTTGTTGAAAACTGAACATTTTGGTTAATGTATCCTAGCAATTCGGGATCCTGACTCCCCTCCCCGTGGGCTGTGGCTGCCACTTAGGTCTCCTGGGTGGTTGGTTCGCTGGGTGGCTGAGTGGGGACTTGCTTGGGCTAACTGTACAGAGTTGTCTTCATACTGTGGAAGCCACGGAAGTGTGTGCTGGAGTGTGGCCGGAGGGGGATTCCATGTGTCTTATTTGTTTGTTAGCCTGGCTTCCTGTATCTCACGTCCAGCCAAAACTCTGTGCCTATGTAGGGCCCTCCCTGGTTATCCCCAAGTGGGTTCCCAGCCTTGCATGTCTTTGCAGCCTTCCAGAACTCTTCAGTGTCCACAAGGGGTCCATGTTTGTTGGTGGCAAGTGGCCTTTCTGTTACTCACTTAAACCAGGACTGCAACCTCAGTATGGCCACCGTGTTGACCACTCCTACTATCCATCACCAAGATGGTCACTGCGTCCACAGGGTTTTCTGTACCACACTGCAAGGTGGGTTGGTCCCCTCCAGTAACAAACCTGCTGACATCCACTGCTTGACCTGCACTGTGGTCAGTGCTGTGCTGGGACTACAGTCAGCACGGAAGTGAGAATGGTCCAGTCTAGCCCCACACAGGCCTTCAGTTATTAACCGATGCACAGCAGTTTGTGGTGATCAAATGCTTTTCAATTTATTGTATGTCTTTAGTTGATTTTTTAGAGTCTAGACATTTATTTCTGATTTTTTGTCTAGTTCCATCACACCCGGGTGGAGCACCTAACTGGTGGCTCACCCGCTGTGCCAAAACTCCCAGAAACTTACCCAAATGGCACATTTAATCTGCACAACTCCTATAAGGGACCATGCTGGCTACCAGTGCACTCAAGAGGATGCTGTGTGTGGAGAGAGTAAGGAACTTGCTGGAATCCAAGACTCGTGTCTCTCACAGGTAACACGGTGCCTTGGGGCTCCAGACTGGCATCAGGTGTTGCCTGGTTCTTTGAGGACACTTTTTAGAGTTATCATCTTAAAGGATCTTACATATTTTCAAAAACAGAGGGTGGGAATCAACACTAGTGTCTCGACAGTTGAGGTCACTCTAGTTGGGTGTCAGCAGTACACAATAGGGCTGTAAGCTGTTTATGTTATGTACAAACCACGGTCCAGGTGCCGAGCCACAGGCCACCATGCTTCAAATTCAAATCCACATTGCAATGCCAGAGAGGAAGAAGGAAGGCCTGGTCACACTCCTTCCAAGAACGCAGGAGCTCGGGGAGGGAGATATCTCAGGGTTTATGGTAGAACTCAGATCCAGCCCTCAGCCCCGAAAGCCTGCTGCTGGATGTGGTTCGATGCTACCCAGCCAAAATAAAGTAGGGCACGTAAAAATAGCCCGAGGGTAGCACAGTAAGGCTGAGGAAGGATTGAGAAATGAATCGAAGGAGACAATGAAGACTGGGATGATCTGGCCTAGAAAGGAGCTCAGGTCACAATCTTCCAGGATATGGTGATATCATCATTTGATATAAGCCTTGATTTTTATTTTCCTGAGGCCAAAACACAAAACGAAACGACATAGGAAGTGCATTTCTCTATCATCAGGAACCTCCTGCAGGTTTCGAAGATTCATGACATGTTCAAGTGTGATACTTAGAAACTTTGCTAACTGACTGCTTTGTAGCACATCTTGATAAGGACAGAAAGTGGATTCAGAGCCCCGCTCAGCCCTGCCTGCCTTGCATAGGTGGGCAGTGCCTCTCTATCCATCCCCACCGCCTTCTGAGTGCCATGTATGGCTCGACTCTGGGGCCTCCAAACTCTCCCTGGTTTACCACACCAATTAAAGCAGAATTCTTGCAGGATGCGCCTCACTCCTGGCAAGGCCAGCTCGGGGCTAAGAAGAAACAGGCACCTGCGTCCTACAGAGACGGGGAAAAGCCATCTTCTCAGCCACAGGGCTCCCTGACTACTGGCCACGAAAGTCCCTGACTTGTTTTGATACTCTGAGGCGGGGTCCAGACCCCAGAACGTGACTGGGGAAACACACAGATCGCTCGGGCACCGCTGCCCAAATGCATGTGCCCAGCAGGTTGGGTGGCCATCCCTTTGGAAGGAGGAGTCACCCTAAGAAAAGCCCAACCTGGGAAGGCGGGCTTGTGAACCACCACAGCAGAGAGGTGGGATCTTGCCTGAGGGGTGACGTGGGCCAGCGGGTACCGAGACAGGAAAGCTGCCAATAGGAAAGCCAGTTCACATGCAGAGACGGACATGGCCTGAGGCATGTGTCCTTCCTTCAGTCATCCTGCAGTCCATCCTTGACTGACCGCATTGACTCCTTGGGTCCAAGAGGCAGAAGCCAGGACCTGACCTCTGCACAACCCCACCGCACCCCACCGGGCAGCTGGGAGCCTCCGCATGTGTTTTCATGTTCACTCTCATATGAACTTCTTTTTGCTAGAGATTTCATTAAAACCCACTTCCAGGGCTGCTGGGTGCCGTGTGAAATCCTCCAGATGAAGCGGTTCTGCGCGTGGTGACAACCCTCTCCCCACACTCCATGGATCAAACCGCCCCAGATCCACTCGACTTGGCCGGAACGTCCAGGCAACGCCGCGTGAAAGCCATCAAGTCAATCGCGACGGAGGGGCCGGCTTTGGGTTTCGCCTTCTCCCCGTGCGGACCCCAAAGGAGACGGACGCGCGGATTAGACAAATCGCTTTTCATAATCCTAGGGACCGCTGCGTGATGTAGCCAGAGTATTAATCAAAGGCCGAGACCAAGTAAAATGTGAATTAAATTTCCTAATGGAGAGAGACATGAACTTTCTGTTCTTAGATCTTTGGCCATGGACGTCTCTCAGGCAATGAAAAATTTAGCTACCCAGTTTATAATATTCTGGGAGATCTATCATCCAGGTGACATGGCTTCTCGGGGCTGCAGTTTCTGCTTAGAGAATTTAGATTCCAGTGTGGTCAAGGAGAGCTTGGGCGACTGGCAGGGAATTCAAGGGGAGCCCATGGAAACCAAAGTCCTGTATGTTTAGGGTCAGTTGAAAGACGCCATGAGCCCTCCCCCTGCGTCTGGGGCCCCTGCCTGAGCCGGATCAAGCACCAGCAGCCTCATATTTTTTAGTTAATCCACACAATTACGATGAAGTGAAATCTTCTGCATTCTCTGCCAACAAAGCCAAGCTGAACTTCAATGACATTCGACCAGCAGAGAGTGAGATTTAATACTGCGGGAGGAAATCAGGCCGCATTACGACCATCAGCGAAGGTCAGAGTCGTGCCAGCTGCGACCCAGGCTAAGTCAGAGATAAATGGCAAAAAGCAATGAAGAGTCAGTAAAAGCTGTTTGTGAAACAGCTATTTGTCATGCCCTCTGCAAAGGTACTTTGGACGCCACGCAGTCAACCCAGGACAACTGCCCCCCAAGAAAGGGCAAACAGCAGCCGCAGCTGGTGAGGATCCTTGCCCACGGGGACCGCGACCCATGAAGGAGTGTCATGGGGCACAGAGTCTACATGTGTCCTAAAGGGGCACCTCCTGAGGGGTGCCTTTTACGGCCCCTCCTGGACTCATTTCCCTAACTGCCCAGTTCTTAGAGAGACGGCCAGCTGCGCACATGAGAACACCAATCGGAAATCCCTGAAGTCCACGCGAGCGGACCAGAATGAGAGACAGCGGAGGGGTCGGCATCCAGCCAGGACGTCCAGTCTTCCTGGGGAGCTGGGATCCTTGGGACTCCAGGCTCCCTCACACACATGCACATGCATGCACCAATGTGGACCCCCCTGGGCCTCAGTTTACTTTGTTTCTAAAACAGGGATGACAGTGAACACCTCAGAGGATTTTGAGGAAGATTCAACCAGCTCACAATCGAAGCAAACTCACGGCGTCATACTAAAAGAGGCAGTTCCCTTTCTTCCCCACCCCCTACCACCGCTGCCCTGTCCGTCCGGAAGACGGCCAGGCACAGGAGGTAGCGGGATGCCAGAGGCAGCCAGTTCTGCAAGGTTAAGAGAAGGAAGCCACCAGCCTAGGCAACCCACGCTCCCTGGGGCTGTGAAACTCCTGCTCCCACGCCCACCCTGACGCTTCTCTGGGCCTGGTGGTGGGAGGAGGCGGGTGTCCCCCAGTTGGGAGATCTGGGAGGTTACTGGCAATTAGGCAGTAAATCTTGGAGATGGAGGTTTCTTTGGGGCAAGAGAAACCCTTCCTGGCCATCTCCCGCCCCCGTTACTCACAAACAAGAAGCTTCTCAATCACTTAGTCATTCAACAATATCCTGCATATGCCACAGGTCTTCAGATGTTGGCACTGCATCAGAGGGAGTGGTCTGAAGGACCACCACCCTCACGGCGCGGAAACCACGCCAAGCCATCCTTCGTGATAGCTCTGTGCCACCCTAAATGAGAATGTGTGGGCGGGACCGGTGACATGCTTCCAAGAAGCTGCCTATGGTATTCCCAGACACCCAAGCCACCTAGAGTCCTGGTGGGAGACGCTTCTGGGGGAGGAGGTCAGGTCCTACACCCATCATGAAGTTGCCGGGGAGGGTGAGTGATGATACAGAGAATACAGCCCTGGAGTGGACTGGGGGCACAGCCAGGGTGAGCTGGGTCCCCGATGGGAAGTTCCCCATTGACGGGCAGCGACGAGGATTCTGCCCTGGCAGCCCCAGGACGAGTTCATGTCCACTCTCCTGGCCATGGTAGAGAAAAGCCAGCGCACACATAGGTGTGCGAGCTGTGCACGTGTCCGAGGACCTGCGTGTGTGTGTGTGGTGGTCACCATGGAGAGGCAGTGTCCCCTGACAGGATCCCTTTCAGCGCAACAATCCGTTCCCACAACTCAGGGCAGCTGCCCCGGAGGGCCGTTCACCTTGTGCCAGCCCTGTATTTCCGCCAGGTGGGTTTGTAAATACAAACCTCCTTCAGAACTAAGGTGGAGATGCTTCTCAGTAAGCAAATACAGCTGGAGAAACATCGCCTGGCTTCCGTGCCCAGGCCCCTTGTAAATAACCAGAAAGATGAAATTAGGTAAGTTTTATCTTTTAAATTGCACATCCTCCCAGGTCTGGGGCCCAGGGGAAGGGGACTCTCGCTGTCATCTCAGCTCTGTGGCAGGGCCCAGTGGTTCCGGAATGTGCCCTGGAGCCTAACCTGACTTTCCCTGGCTGAGGGATCGTGGACAAGTGAGCCTGATCACTCCGAGCCACCGTTTCCCCATCTGGAGGAGGAGCAGGCATCGCGGAGAGGCTGGGGCCTGTGCCTGGATGTGCCCCAGGCCCACCAGAGCTGCCATCTCGGTGCCCTCTGGGTATATGCTGGCCTCGACATCCTCCCCTTCGCTTTTCTGCCCACGGAGACAAAACCAACGTGCCAGGAGGTCACCGCTTTATACAGATGCTTCAGTGGAGGCCAACAGATCTGAGTTCCGCCCCTTCCCGGCAGACATCGCCCCATCTTGAGGTGCAGGACAGAGTCTCGCTTTTGCCACTCTCTCACTGGCCACGGCACTTGTACACCCGCGGGCATCAAAGCAATAACCCAGGCCTGCCACCCCAGCACTCAGGGAGGCTGAGGCAGGAGGACTGCATGTTCGAGCCCAGCCTGGGCAACTTAGTCACTAGGTGAGACCCTGTCTCAAAAATAAAAAATTAAAAATGGTCTGGAGATGTAGCTCACTGCCAAGGTCCTGGGTTCAGAACATCCCCAGTAGCCCCAAAATAAAGGTTTATTGCCTCGAATTATGAGTGACAAGGGAGGTAAGTGAGGGAGGCGGCTGGAGGTGATGAGAGTGGGCTGGGACGGTCCCCGTGCGTGAGGAGGTGTGTTTATTAGGGCTGAGTGGGGGCAGGGTCCCTGCTGCATGCTCGGTATAAACATTCTAGTAATTACTGAAACTGCTTGAGCTGCCCCAAAGACTTCACCGGTCCCATAAATCTCCTCCCCGGGCCAACAGAGGCACGGTTATTACGGAGAGGGCGGGAGGCTCATTTTAACTCTCTATTGAATCAGATTCTGAAATTGATCTTCCAAAGATAAGTCCGCATCAGGAGAAAATGAGTTGCCCGGTTCCCACCTGTGCCTTTTGTTTACCAAAAATATCACCCAGTAAGCGCATTTTCTGCCACCTCAGGAAACGACAGAAGGGACCGCAGGGTCTTGAGTTCCCTGGGGAACCCCACCAACCCCCGATGACCCCAGTCCTGTGTCCACAACTGTCCTTCAGCAACCTACGGTGAAAACCAAGCTCAGCGGAGGATGTCAACTTGTTCTCTTTCTTCTGAAATAAAGGGAAGAAGGGGGGGTGGCGCCCAGGGTTTTACCTGGCTTGTGGTTGGAATGACTCAACCCCAGAACACTCTCTGGGGGGGACCCACCTCCCTTCTTCCACCTCTAGGAAGTTCCCTTCTCCTGAGAATGACCGCCGGCCCGGCTCCCACGCTCGCAGGCTGGGGCCCCACGGCTGGGGAGTGGGGCCTGCCCCTCCTCGCCACCACACCCCCAGAAGCCCCAGGCCCTCGGGCAAGCCAGGCCTTCCTCTCTAAGCAGATCGTATTTTTCGATCTGAGCGATTTTATGGTGGGGGCTTAAGCGACCTCCTACATCCCCTCGCCGCAGCTCTTGGTTTCTTGTCCTTGCAGGGAAGCCCTGACGGGGAAGCTGTAAAGAGAACCGAGCAAACAAAGCTCCTCATAAACATCCCATCCCGGGTCACGGATGTGGGGCGAGCGCTAAGCCCCGGCCGGGTCGGCCGTCCCGCGGCCTGCTCCCCCCGGCTCCTCGGAGGCCTCGGCTGCAGCCCTGGCTCTGTTTCCCGGCCAACTCGGTGGGAGTGTTTAGTGACTGGAAGGCTGCGGCCTCCTCTCCCCAGAACTTCACACTTCATTTTTCCAGATCTCTGGGAGCGGCAGCAAATATTTCACCAGCCTGGTTTGCCGGCTACCGCCATAAATCAGACTTAGGCCTCAAAAAAAAAAAAAATTATCCAGGCCTGTCAGGGCATTAAGCTTTTCTATTTTCTGACTCCATCCAGGGGTAAATGAGAGCTTGTCTTTTCCTTTAAAACTGTAAAGGGATTTTTTTAAGGATTGTCACTGGATGGGCGCCAGGCCTGAAAGGTACGACCCGGGGTGTCGCTGGTGAGGGGGAGGCCTGAGAAAAAAGCCCTAAGTATGAAGAATGTCTTCTCTTATGGGGTTTTCAATGAAATGAGAGACAGGGCTTAAATTTCATAAAAGCTGAAGAAAGAAAAAAGGCCGGAGCTATTTATGGAAGAAGCGTTTGAGCCAGGGGAAGAGGCCGGCTGAGAAGCGCAGGCTGCCTTTGGTCCGCGGCCCGCTTCCCCTCCTCCGCGCGCACGGATGCCCGGCCGGCTCATTAGTCAGTTCCTGCCATCACTGCGGACGATGTGACAGCAAGAACAAACAGTCTGGACAGTTTTATGTGCTGGATATTAATTGCTTTGTAATTGAGGCCTGCGGCGCAGGACAGCTGGCCCCGGCCACTGGGAAAGTCGCCTGCTTCGAACCCGAAGCCGGGCTGCGAGGGGCAGATCGCATGGTGAGGTCACCCCTACATGACGGTCTCAGCCGAGTCACCATCGGGCCTCCAGCCGCCCGCAGCCCGGGAGAGGGTGCAGGTGAAGCGGGCAGTAGGCCCGGCGCTGAGACACCGGGCCCAAGACAACGGCAGCAAGGTGCGAAGGGCCCGCGAGGAGGAGCAGGTGTGGAGAACCAGGCTGCTGAGATTCTGTTACGAGTCGTGTTTCACGGGGGCACATGTGTAATTTCAGTAGAGTGTAATTAAGCAAGAGCAAACTTAATCGGTCCTGCATCTTGGGGTCTCCGAGAGGCGGTTGCGGCCAGCGGGGCCCAAAGGCAGGAGGTAAATGCAGACGCTGCGGGAAGGCTGCAGGGCGCCACTTAAATCTGGATGATGCCAGGCTTGGCGGTGCAGGCCTGAAATCCCGGTGCCCTTGGAGACTGAGGTAGGAGAGTCCCAAGTTCAAGCCCAGTCTCAGAGAGATGGTGTCTCAAAAAAGTGGACAAGGGCTGGAGGTGTAACTCAGCGCAAAGACTACGGAGCCGGCCCTCAGTGCCACGAAGTGAACGGATCTAAGTGAGAGGCCGACGGTGGTGCCAGGCTATTCAGACCCTGTGCTCAGATGCTCCGGGAAGGGGGGGCACTGGGGGCCAGGTGGGGGGTCCTGCCCTTGTCAGAAGCGTGGGAAGAAACAGATCCCACCAGTCGTCCCGAACACTCACATATGCACAAGCTGCTTACTCGTGTTGAATCCTGGGATGTCCCCAGAGGGGGAGGATGTACACCTGCCTTCCAGAAGGAGGTCAGAACTCACATGCAGCCTTTCCGGCAGGAGTTCAAATCCCAGCGCAGCCCCCCAACAATCCCTTTCTAAGTCTCACCCCAGCCAACATCCTGGCTACTCAGAGCCTAAGGCGGCACCACCTGGAGCCATGCTGTGGCTGCCCACCCTCCCACCTGGAACCTGAGAGGCCCCCGACCCGCCCTGAGCTGGCGGAAGAGGTGTCCCTCACGTTGCCCTTCCCCAGCTCTCCTGGCCTCCGACGTGACCATAAAGGTTTGCGTGCTGCGTCCCACACCAGTCCAGCCTGTCACATCTGGGGTATGACTCAAAAGCTAAGAATCGTTTTCACATTCTTAAGTGATGTTAGCAATCAAAAGACAGATCACATTTTGTGACAAAGGGAAATGCCAGGAAACTGAAATTGCACTGTGGGTCAATGAAGCTTCCAGGGGTGCGGCCACGCCGCTGGGCGGCAGGCAAAGGTGCAGGTGTCCTGGTTACTTTTCCGTTGCTGTGACTCAGTACCTGATACCCACAATCTTAAGGGAGGAAAGGCTTGTTTTAGCTCACAGTTTCAGAAGGTCACAGTCCATTCAGGGGCGGCCGGCAGCCATGGAAGTACATAGCACAGACAGAGGTGGGGACAGCTTCTCATGACATCACACACAGGAAGCCAGGTCAAGGTGAGTTGAGACTCGTCCTCCCAGGAAGGCCAGAAGCAGCTTCTATGTCCTTCCAGGTCTCAGCCCAGTGATCAGCCCCTCCTGAATCCAGGTGTGGAAGGTGTGGTAAGCCCCCACTACATGCCTGTGATCCAACTTACATGCCTGTAGTCTACCCTTTCAGACTAGGCCCTAGTCTCCCAACATCACACGGTTCCATAGACAATCTAAAACACTCAAATACACGAGACTTTGGGGACATTCCAGATCCAAGCCAGAGTAGCAAGGGAGCAGTGGCACAGGGGCCATCTGACCTGGGGTGGTCATGAGCTGGCTCTTCCCAGTGGAAACGTGACAGTCCTGTGCACAAAGCACACATGCATGTATGTACACATGTGTGCATGCACATATGTGTGCGCATACACACAAACATGCACACACATGCCCAGAGACATGCATACATGCATTCATATGCACAGACACACGTGCACACACGCACACAGACATGCACACACATGCACGCGCACACACACTCTCCCACCCATCTGTGAATACTTATATTCTTCCGGTCATCCTCATCCTGCACTCTCTCACCACACACCTCCTGTCGCTCTTCACAACGCGCCTGCGCTGACCATCCGGCGGTGCACGTTTGACGGTGTATAAATGTTAGCTTTACTGGGATGCTTAGAAAAGTAAGTGTTGAGCCCCGGTCCCCGCCGGGCCCTGCCAAGCAACACGCTTGGCAGGACACTGCCGTCCCCGCTGCTCCCTGAGCAGGGCGGCCTGGTGCTGCGGGCACACGTCTGCACGCTACCTGTCTTCTTTCCCTTTATTTGCCCGGACGGGATGGAGCCCCGGGCTCCACGCTCAGCCGCACTCCCAGCCCATCTGTGGCTTTGATTTTGAGACGGAATCTCAGCGAGTTCTTGCTACACTGCCCGGGCTGGACCTCACGGGCTTCCTGCCTCACGAAGCGTGGGGGTTTGCCTTTGCATTGAAGATATTCTCCAGTCGTGTGATTCTTTTACCTTTTTTTTTTTTTTTAAGGTCTTTTTCCCCCCGCAGTGTTCCAAGCAACCTCCTACTGGGTGAGTTCCCAGGTAGGCTGTGGGTCCGGCTGCTGCAGGAAACACACTCTCAAATTCAGCTGTCATCTGTGCAAGTCGGTCACTGCTGGTGGACGGGGACCTCGGGTGTAGCCACCATGCCAGGGGAGGGGCCATAGAAGGTGCCACCGCACAGGGAGTGTCAACATGACAACGGGGTCGCGCACTGGGCAGGGCTGGGAGGGGCAGCTGGAGGTGGGGGACATGGTTGGGCACCTAGGCTCCTCCTACCAGGGACCTGAGGCCCCGTCACGGGTGTACCTGTGTGCCTGAGTGTCCAGCCTCAGCGCACAAGCACAACTTCCATCTGCGAGGATGAGGTTCAGTTTTGTTTTATCCTATTTTTGGCTAATTGTTTGTTTTGTTTCATTTTACACTACTTGAAGTCAAGCCCAGGGCCTTTGCACTGGCCTGTCCTCTGTCTATCTTTACTTCTTAATTTTTAAGACAGCCTTTCCCTAAGTGGCTAAGTTGCCTAGGCTGGGCTAGAACTTTGACCCTCCTGCCTCAGCCTCCCAAGGATGCTGGGTCACAGGCATGCAGCTCCATGCCTGGCTAGGTTTGAGGACTTGGAAGAGAGACTCGGACAGTCTTAGCACCCTTTCCCAGGTTGTACAGGTGCACAGCAGTGGCCCGGCTGACCTCTCCGCAGTGGTCTGCCCTCTCAGGGCAGGAAGGCCTCTGCTTCCCTCAGTAACTAGCCCAGTGGCCCTGGGCTCAGGTTTGCAGGGGTGGGGGATGGGGTGTTAACAAACATAGGCCCCACAGCCTCACCCCTGCACAGGAGAGGCCCAATCAGAATTTCCTATCTGCGGAGCCAACAGGGGCTGGGAGAGGTGGAGGAGGGGCAGCCTCTGACCCTGCAGGTGGGTCCTCTGACCCCACCTCTCCTAACCACATCTAGGCTAAACCCACAAGCCTAAGTTAGCAGCCAGGGAAGGCTGACATGGTTATGGGGGGAGGGACGGAGAAGGAGGCTGCAGCTCACAGCAGAAGGGATCTCCAAAGGCCATGCACCACAGAGAGACAGCGCCCTCCCCGCACCTGGCACGTCCCCTCCCCCAGGCACACCCCTCTCCCAGCAGCCCCAGCTGCTCCGGATCTCCATTCGTCCCCTCAAGTGAGCGCCACTCCAGTTGTCTGCTTCTCACGTGCCTACCAGGCTCTGCTCCAAGTGAGGGACAGAGTTTATAAATAAATAAATAAAATAAAATAAAAAGAAACTCAGTCCCTCACTTGGTGGATAGGGGCAGGGAGGTGGAGGCAGGGTCGGCCGCACTGAGCACCCCTAGATGGAAGCCTGTGACCTCTGACCCAGGAAGTGCTCTGGGAAGCCTGCCCCTGAGCTGCTCAAGGGCCTGGAAGTCAGGGCATAAGTGACATGGCGTGGCCTTGTGAGAGAAGCAAGGATCCAGCCACCTTGGTTCTTCTGTGTCCACCCCTACCCCGCTGTGTGTTCTGAGCAAGTGACCTGTTCTCCTCGCCTCCACAATGGATGGAGACAACAGGGCTCCTCTCTTACAGGACTGGGGGACGGCGGTGCGACTCAGTGAGTGTGACCCACTGCGACCATCCGCCTGTGACTGTCCTCCCTCAGACCTCAGTGAGGCAAGTCTCAGCTGGGTCACACACCATAGCTGTCATCCCGGTGCCTGGAGACATGGCCTACCCAGTCCCCTTGACAGAAATAAGTTGTTTCAAGTCTTAGAAGCCAGTGGCCCAGGGAGCGCAGGGACCGTGGGTGCGGAGAAAAATTAGAATCACAGAACATGGGTGAAATTCCCCAAATCAACCAAGTCCCACTTTTCCTGGGGGAGAAGGAGAGCTGGAGAGGAGGAGGCTCAACCTGCCCAAGATCACACACACCCCGCCAGACTCAACCTCCTCCCCGCCTCAGGCTCCTGAACCCAGGCTGACCCGGGACCTCATTAAAAATTCTTGCCATGTCTTCTTTCTCCAATGGATAATTTAAAATAGAAACCATAAATATAACACCTCATGTGTACATGTGGCACCTCGCTCCCACTCAATGGCGCTCTTTCACTTGGCCCACCCACACTGCACACCACGGGCGTGGGAGTTTCCTTCGTGGGCCCCAGCCCCAGCCTCCAGGAGCCCACACACGTGCACCACTGTCAAAGGGGCTGCTATAGAATTACCAGCATAGCAGGGGCCGGGGCTCAAGTCCGTGACACGGTCTTTCACGGGGTGGGGTTTTTAAAGTGCCTCCTCACGGCATACATATGGATACATATGTGAAATTATATATTTTAATCAAGTGTTTTTTTTTAAACAAGCCACAGTGAGATATCACCACATTCCAGTAAGAATGGCGACTCTCAAAAAGATGAAAGATAGTGGGAGATAAGCACTGGTGACGATGGGGGAAGGCAGTCCCACTGCTCACTGCGTGGGAATGTGGTTTAATACAGCCCTGATAAAAGAAGTACAGAGGGTCTTCGGAAAGCTACTTCTAGAACTGCCATGGGGTTCCACAGTCCTGCTGCTGGGTCTGGCTCCAGGAAGAAATTAAGCCAGTATGTCAAAGAGAGCCGTGCACCGCCATGTCTGGTGCAATGCTGTGCACAGCAGCCAGGCGTGGAAACCACCTCAGGGTGCACCAGGGGACGAACGGGCAAAGAAAACGTGGAACAGACAGGGGAATAGTATTCAGCCACAGAAAGGACGGAATCCTTCCACTTGGCAACAACATGGATGGGGCTGGAGGTGGTTACGTTAAATTTCAGAAAGACCAGACCCCGTGACCTCAGACTTGGCGGCTAAAGACGCTGATCTCACGGAAGCTGAAAGTTGGTTCTTTATGAAATATCAGGCTCTTCCGTTAGTGTAGTGGTACTAGTATTAATAGTAGTGGTATAGTATCATTGCTATTAACTATTATTAACTGATAATAGTACTACTAATAACTAATAATGGCACTACTAATAGTATTAGTGCTATTAACTCTCATTATCTACTAAAGTTATACACGGAAGACGTTCATATCCAGTATCTTGCTTAATCCTCACAAAAACCTTCGAGACGTAAGCGTTACCTAACCTGCCTGACACCACAGAGAGAGGCAGAGGCTGCAGCTGGCTGTCCTTCAGCTCCGAGCGGGAACAGGAAAGGACAACGTGAAGAATTCCCCTCTCAGTCCCTAAGACAGAGCTGTATTTCCATGGGCTTGGATCCTGAACACGCACAACCAACGGGGCCGAAGGAAAATTCTGAAAATGGAAGCTGGCTCTCAGCTGGCACTATCCTCAGGCACTGGCAGAAGCAAATTCCCTCCCTCTTCAGAAGAAGAGACCTTTAAATAGAGCCTCAAAGAATTCTTTCATGTCACATTAGGTAGAAAATAAGTTAACTTAAGAAGTCTCACTACACGCAGAGGTAAAGAGACCATGCTGGGTGACAGATGACAGACACTCTAGAGCCACATCTGCAGACATCGCCGATGCTGGTTACTCAGACACAGGCTACACCATTAGCACGTTTGATATTATCTACTCCAAAACAATGGAAAGAGATGGAAAGTGGGGGCAAAGGAAGCATTTGACAGATTTCAAAGTAAAAATTATATATATATAAATGAAATCAGAAGTTTAATAAATAGGCTGAGAAAATCAGAGATGAATTGGAATGGTCAAGAGATCACACAGGCTATCGTAGCCTAGGAGGAAACAAATGAAAAGTACGAAAAGGCGACACAACCTGGAGAAAAGGGTGTGGAGGTTCTACAGGAAGCAGTAAAGAGAATGGGGGGTGGACAGTACTAAAGGAAGCAAGGCCCAAGAAACCTCCAGAATTAATTGAAGACTCCAGTAGTGCATAGAGTGTGGAAGCCTAGAAAGCCAAGCCAGATAAATGTACAGAAATTCACACCTGGACCCACCCCAGCAGTACCACACAGCAATAAAGACAAAGATATCTTACAGGTAATCCCAGAGAACAGGAAGATGGACCGAGAGAAAGGCAGAGAGGCCAACTTCTAAACCTGCAAGCATAGCCAGAAAATCAAATGCATTAATATCATCCAACTCATAGAAAATAAATAATAATTTAGAAGTAAGAAAATCTACCTTAAAAAGAAGAGAGAGAGAGATAGAGATAGATAGAGAGAGAGAGAGAGAGAGAGAGAGAGAGAGAGAGAGAGAGAGAGAGAGAAATAATAGAAAAAATGCCATTTCAAACTACCAGGAACGGGGAGTTTATTACTTCATTGTAGGAATTCTTGAAGGACATACGTTTATAGAAGGAAGAAAATGACCCCAGAATATGGTCTGAAATGCAAGTGAGCCAGTACGCGAAGGAAAACACAAATATGTGAAGAAACCTAGGCAAATGTTCGCAGCATAAAGGAATATCAAAGGTATGAACTCTTTTTTAAATTGAGAATTAAAATACTGGATGACAACTGATGTTAAATTTAGAAGTGGGCAATTCAAATTTAAGAATTCTTTGTAACCTGTTCAAAAGGATTGTACATATGTTGATCAACTCTTTAAATGGTATTATTTTAAAAATACATATTAAAACTTCTAAAGGGACCACTAAACATACTGGAATACAGTAAAAAAAATGAAATTTAGAGTTGGGTCAATGAAACAAGTCAATGCAGAACAAGGAGACAGAGAGAAAAATGAAATGTGAAAAGAAGGATAAACATTATTAGAAAACACCAAGCGATAGAAATGAATCTAACCAGTTGGCTTATCACAGATAATGTAAATGGACTAAGGAGTGTGACTGTGAGCTCGATCAGCTGCATCTCCCCCTCCACCAACGACAAACATTTTGAGGTTACCAGAGAACAGAAGAATCTTAAAACAGAAACCAATTCTTTCACTCTCTTTGGCTTGAATGACTCTATACGTGTGAATAGACGTGTATTTTTTGAGGAATTTACAACTTCCCTTATATACTTCAGCATTGTTCGAATTTGGGGCAGTAACTTTACTTTTATAACTTAGAGAACTCAAGAACATGCAATGAGATACTCTAGATTTTTAAGTCAGAAGACACTTGAGGATGGAGTCATGTGGAGATTAGAGGACAAAGTGGATCAAGTTAGAAATTAGAAAACACAGGCTAGGGTCAGAGAAAAGAGCCAAAGAAACCAGTGGCCCTGTGGACGCTGGGACAGAGGAAAGGTCAAACCCACGAGGTCTCCTCTCCTGTCCCTGCAGGCCACGACAGTGAGAGCAACTGAGCCCTAATGATGCCCACGCCGCTGCCGCTGGCCCTGGGCTGCTCTGGGGACAAGCTGGCCATCCCCCATCCACACAGGGTAGCTTCCTACATGACAGCTTTCCTTGCCTGGTACAAAAGATTAAAATAATAATAATTTTTAAAAACCTACGGTGGCCTTGAAAACCTCCTACTGCACAAGTTGATTTGATTGGAATTTTTTTTTAAAAGTCCTTCTCCTCATATTCCCCCGGGATATTGCCAGCCCCAGTCCATAGCCCTGGGCATCCAGAGTAATCTTGGGGGGAGCAGCTCAACCACCCTGGGGCTCCCTCGTGGGGTCAGGAGTGTACCTCCGTGCCCACGGCCAGCCACCAGCCCCCTACCACCATCCCACCCCTTTGGAAGCAAGGTAGAATCTGCAGACAGCAGGACCCCAGCACTGAGGCCAAACCCAGGGCCTCTGCTATGCAAAGTGAGGTCTCCAGCCACCCCTGCCCTTTGGGGACGGTCCTGGCTGGCTTCGCTGTGGTGGGAACAGAGGCCTGCGAGACCCTGAACTTGGAGTCTGAACTGCTTCGGCCTCGCTGCCATGCTGAAGCCTGTGGCATCGCCTGGCTCCCCGCCTGCCCTAGCCAGCAACGCGGGCTCCACCGCGGGCTGGGAGGCCCCTGGAGGGGGCTGTTCCCTTTCCTAAGGACAGCGGCCTCTCCGGACGGACGCACTACGGCCGGGTTTTTATTCTCTGAATGCCCTTGGCAGTGGGGCTTCCCCGGGATCCAGCCTTCCCTTCTCCGTCCCTTTTGGACTTGGCCTAGAATAGGCGCCTCTGTGCAGCAAGCTGGGGACCGGCGCTGCAGACAGAACCTGGGGACACCCCTGCGTCCCACACACTCCTCGGCGGTGTTCCCGCGTGGGCGGCCGCCTTGCGGACAGCCTGCCGTTGTCCGGCCTTCTCGGGTCCCGGCTTCTTTCCTCACGCGTTTAGGCATCCTCGGGCTGGGGCCTGTGGCTCGGAGCGGAGGTCTTTTCCTGTTGTGGGAACATGCGCCTCGCGGGCTTGGTTAATTGGGGTAATTAGCCGGCTTCTCCCTGTAAGGCCGTTGCTGAAATTAGAGCAGCGCGGTTGCCCCTTCCCTGGATGGACGGAAGAGTTCCTGCTTTGACTCAGGACTGTGGGAGCCCACGGCGCGCAGGGGCAGGGGCAGCCTCCCCGGGATCTGGCGTCTCTGGGGAGACCCCCGGCCCCGACCAGCAAACACTCTGGGGTTTCCATATCGAGGGGGCACCAGGTTCCCGTCATCGCTGACCTTACCAGGACGACAGTTGCGCACGGGGCCTGCCCCAACCGCCAGGAGCCCCGCCTCCCCGCCACTGCCTCACTGCCTGGAGCTGCGTGTGTGCCCTTTTTAAAATTTATGTAGTAAAGATAAGTTCTCACCAAGTCACCAAGCCGCCCAGGCTGGGCTCAAGCTTGCGATCCTCCTGCCTCAGCCGCCCAGAAGGCTAGTATGACAGCTATGCGCCACTGGGCCTGGCTGCATGCAGCTGTTCATTGTGGGGGTCCCACTGTCTCATCCTTAGACCCTAAGAATCATGCCTACCTAACAGTCGAAGCCACAGGGCCAGGACTCTCAGAGCTGTGCCCCAGGCCCCCGGGGTTGCCGTCAAGTCCTGGCCAGCCCCAGTTTATACGCAGAGCTTGACTGTGTCCCCAGCTGGGCCACATTCTCTGGCCACCCAAGGATGGCTTGGTGGCAGCAAGCGGGAATGACAGGACTCAGGGACAGGGCAGGCCAGGTGCGGCAGAGCAGCTGGCATCC
>PVKB01005894.1:0-81224 GCA_004027205.1 Ctenodactylus gundi
GATTCAGATAGCTACAAGTCACAAGTATCTGATGGGACATCTGCCATTTGCTTTGTGGTTTTTTTGGCTTTAATTTTTAAAAATATTACAATAAATATGTCTTAAGGAAAGTTTTAGTAGTTAAACATGTATATTAATTATATAAAAATTATAAAGATCAGACCGGAAATTAACGAAATTGAAATTAACAAGACAAGAAAAAAGATTAATGAGTCAAAGAGCTGGTTCTTTGAGAGAATAAACAAGATTGACAAACCTCTAGCTAAATTCACCATAAAGAGAAAAGCAAAAGCACAGATTAACACATTTGTAAGCGAAAAGGGTGAAATTACAACACACTCTGCAGAAATTCAAAATATTATGAGAAATTATTTTGAACACTTATATTCTAACAAGTTAGAGAATTGGGAAGAAACAGATGACTTCCTAGACACATACAAAATACCAAAATTCTATGCAGAAGACACAAAACTCTTGAACAACCCCATTACACACAGAGAAATTAAAGCAGATATAAAATCTTTATCTACAAATAAAAGCCCAGGACCAGATGGATTCACAGCAGAATTTTTTCAGTATTTCAGGGAGGAACTAACTCCAATTCTTCTCAAACTGTTCCATGAAGTTACAAAAGAAGGAATACTACCAAACTCATTTCTGGAGGCTAGCATCACCTTAGTCTCAAAACCAAAGACTTAACTAGGAAGGAAAATTAGAGATTGTTATATTTAATGAATATAGATGCAAAAATTCTTAATAAGATTCTGGCAAATAGAATTAATGAGTTTAGAAAGATCATACACCATGATCAAGTGGGCTTCATTCCTGGGATGCAAGTCTGGTTCAACATATGTAAATCAATGCAATGCACCACATCCACAAAAGCAAAATCAAAAACCACATTATCATCTCAATTGATGCAGAAAAAGCCTTTGATAAAATTCAACATCCTTTCATGGTGAAAACTCTGAGAAAAATAGGTATATAAGGGCCTGATATCAAACTCACAGAAGCTATATATACCCAACTTACCCCAAATATCACAGTAAATGGAGAAAAAAATGAAAGTGCTTTCTCTCAAATCAGGAGCACAGCAAGGCTGTCCACTCTCACGACTCTTATTCAACATACTCCTTGAAACACTTGCCACAGCAATCAGGCAAAAATTGAAATAAAGGAAATTTTCATTGGAAAGGAGGAAGTCAAACTATCCTTATTTGCAGATGATACAAATATCTACATAGAAGGCCCCAAAAACCTCCACTATGAAGCTCTTGGAAATAATAAACAAATTCAGCCAAATCACAGGTTATAAAATAAATGCTAAAAAATCAATAGCATTTCTCTACACCAACAATGAACTCACTGAGAAAGAGCTGAGAAGAATAATCCTGTTCTCAATAACCCAGCAAAAATTGAAATACCTAGGAGTATACCTAACTAAGGAAGTGAAGGGTCCATATTTAAAAAAGAAACTACATTACACTGAAGAAAGAAGTTGTAGGTGACTTCAGAAAATGAAAGACACCCCCTGTTCTTGGATAGGCAGAATCAATATAGTCAAAATGACTATACTGGCAAACTGATATACTTATTTGATACAATTCCTATCAAAATACAAACAATTTTTTTCACAGAACTTGAAAAAATAATCCTTAGATTCATATGGAACTGAAGAAGATCTAGAATAGCCAAAACAATGTAAAGCAACAAGACTAAGGCAGGAGGCATTACAATGCCAGACATCAAGTTACAATAAAACAATAGTTGTGAAAACTGTATGGTACTGGCATAAAAACAGACAGGTAGGCCTATATATTAAAACTAAAACACTGAAACTCTGGGAGACAAATTAGGCAAATATGTCAGAGACATAGGTGTAGGCAAAGACTTGTTTAATAAGACACCAAAACCAAAAGAAATAGCCCCCAGCAATAACAAATGGGATTATGTCAAATTAAAAAGTTTCTGCACTGCAAAGGAAATTATCAACAATGTAAAAAGAGAACCGAAAGACTGGCAAAAAATATTCACCACGAATGCCTCAGATAGGAGGCTCATAACCAGAATATACAGGGAACTGAAGAAAAGGAAGCCCCTCAAAATCAAAGACCCTATTGAAAAATGGGCAAAAGAAATGAATAGGCAGTTATCAGATGTAGAAGGTCAAATGACCCATAAATACATGAAAAGATGTTCAACATCCTTAGCCATAAGAGAAATGCAAATCAAAACATTGCTAAGATAGCATCTATCTCCAGAGAGAATGGTGTGTATTAAGACACAAACAGCAACCGGTGCTGGCGAGGCTGTGGGGAGAAAGGAACCCTCCTGCACTGGTGGTGGGAGTGTAAACTGGCACAACCACTGTGGAAAGCAGCATGAAAGTCTCTCAAAAGATTGGACATAAATATCCCCTTCGATCCAGGAATACCTCTTCTGGGAATTTTCCCAAAAGAATTAAAAACAACATATAACAGAGATACATGTATACTCATGTTCATAGCAGCACAGCTAACAACAACTAGAATATGGAAGACACCAAAATACCCATCAACAGATCAAAGGCTACATAAATTGTGGTATTTATTCACAATAGAATTCTGTTCACCTAAAAGACAGACAGATTGGAGGCTTTTGTAGGTTAATGGAGGCAACTTGAGACCATCATGCTCAGTGAAGTGCGTCAGAAGCAGAAGGTGAAATATTTAATGGATTCTCTAACATGGGAAATTAAGATCACAATATTTCATAGAACTTAATGTGGGGAACAATGATAACTGAGGGGAGGTGAAGGAAATGGGAGGGTCGAAAAGAGGGAAGGGCGGGATTTGCAATTTTGCCACAATATGTATGTACACAAAATAATCAAGATGGACATGAATGTTATGTTTTGTCCTTATACCTATCAAAAAAAATGGTGGGGGAAAAGGATTTCAGACAGGAAGGTGAAAGTGGTCACAGCCATGACTGCAGTGAAAAGTTAAATGTATGTGGAAGTATGGGAAGGACAGGCCGGAGCATCCGTATTTGTCTAGAAAGGTCAGTCGAACCTGCTGAAATAGGTGATGTTCAAGTGTGCCTGGAAGGGCCTTGGGAGCTTGACAGAGTAGCCGGAGAGTGTGCTCATGGTAGAAAGGGGAGCGATTCTCAGTTTGAGTGACTCGGAGGCCTGAGGTGACTGTGGTGTGGCAGAATGGACGGGTGCACTCATGTGAGTGGTCCCTTTTGGATAGCTTGGGAGTCCAACTCATATCATACACACATACATACCGGTACCTGTGTGTGTTTTCATATACACCTGTCTGTGCAGGTATAATTGCCATAACTTAGATCTAAAACATCCCGCCAGAGGCACATGCGTTTGGCAGGTGGCTGGATGAGGGAGTGCCGTGCTTATCCACGGAACCATCCACTGGTGAGTTCAGCAGCTGAATGTGCTACCTTAAGTTTGGACGCGGAACGTTCCCCCAAAACGTCATGCGGTTGGATGCTGCGGCTAATGAGTTAGGAGGCGGGGCCTGAGTGCCAGGTGTGTATTCCTGAGGGTGGGGTCTGTCGGGGCACGTACCTGCCCCGGCTTCACCCCAAGCGCTGGTTCTGCCTCTTGCAATGTTGTGAGCAGCCATTTTCTGCCAGACCCTTTTGGTCATCGCCCGCCATGCACAGAGGGACTGAAACCCCCTGAAACTGTGAGCCAGAATAAACCCTTCCACCCTTCAGTCGTGGGTCCCTGAAAGAAAAAAGTGGCACCGGTCGGGGGTGAGTCACTGTGGGTATGTTCTCCTCCCTGGCCCCTTCCTTTCCTTGCCCTGCTTCCCGGCTGCCACGGGGTGAGAAGCTTTACCCCACTGTTAGGTTTTTGTCGTGGAGCCAGCTGACTGAACTAAACCTGAAATAAACGGACATAACAGAAATAGGCTGAAATATTCTCCTGAGGTTGAAAGTGTCAGACATCTTGCACTTGTGACAGGAAAGCTGACCAAACACACCAAGCCATTCCCGGGTCACGGGAGACGAGACGGCGGACAGAGGGGTGCCGCTTGGGAACCGAGCAGACCACCACCCCAGCCTGGGCACGCGCGTCCCAGCCCAAATTGGAGAGGGTGTGGCAGCTCCGGGAGTCAGGAGAGAGGACCAAAATCTGGCAGAGGAGGCACGTTTGCAGCAGGCATCATTCACTTCTGTGAGCGTCGTAAGGGGCTCAGGAGTGTTGGGTTTACACCCTTCCTACTTTGCTCATTTGACCCAGTCTCTTCCTGCCTATTTGACCAAGAAGATTCTTGTCAGCTGTCAAGAGAATTGTGCGGAGCTCACAGGGTTTTAGCCATGTGGTTATCTTCCGAGGGAACCCCTGTTAATCAGTGGTAAAGACTAAATGTAAAACGCCCAGTTTTTGATAAGGTAGCTCTCACCTAATTCCCCAGCAATTTGAGCATGTAGCATGGTATAATCACGCTATTCTGAACACATCTTTTTAGTGCCTTTGTTACATGATATTTTCACTGAAAAACACACTAACAAAGGCAGAGCCTGTCGAACAAAACATGTATGACAGAGCGTTGTAAAGTTGTGTGTAGTTGTCGCTTTGGGAAGAAGCCAAGTATTTCTGTTTTCCTCCTGCAGGTTCTTAGAAGCAGTTTAGCTGTCAAATAAAGTTAGCAAATGGGCTTTTAATTTACTATGTACATCACGTCCTGAGGATAATGTTGCAAGTGTCTGCAAATTGTCTAATGGAACAAGGTAAATCTGGCTACTATCCCTGTTTAAGGGGCCGTAGTTGTGCCATGGCTTCAGTTTGAAGAAACTGAAGTCATATTCCCCCCCCCCCCCACCATTTCATTGATACGTATAAGTGTGAAATTTAAGGTTTACAATGAAGTTGAGCATTTTGTGCACCGACGTATCTTGTCAAGGTGACAAGGACTTTCCTGCTCTTCTTTTGTCCCTGAACTGAAGTAATATTAAGGATGGACTGAAATAACAAAATAAAATAACATTTAGTGAGCTGAGTGACTACGGACAAATTTTGCTCTGTGATTAGACTTTACCTAAACCCCTTTCCACTGCAAAAGAAAAACGTACAGTTGGGTGCTTTGTTTGTTTGTTTTGCCTTATTTTTTTTCTTTGGGTGTCTCTCAAGGTGAAACGATCCTTTGTTTTTTCTATTGCAATAGTTGATGACTTTGCATAAGCAGGTTGCTGATACATAGGTATATACTGAGAATCCCCCAGGGTCTTGGGGTAGAATGACGTGTGGTAACATTTTACAAGATTTGGAATAGAAATTCATAAGCTATGGAGGGAGATTGTACTGCTTAGAGTTAATAGAGAGGCTGAGTTTATAGAATTATATATAAATAAAAGAAATTTACTTGGAGGGCCTACAAGTATGAGAAGAGAGCGAGTTTGCAATGGCCACCTGCACATGTGAGACCGGAGGGCCTGGTGGCTGCTCAGAGGTGAGACAGAAGAACACCAGTCTGGGACGGCAGGACACCTGGTGAGGGTCTGCGCCGAAGACCAGTGTATAAAGGGTGATGGTGAAGACCCGAGGCTGGAGTGGTTCTGCAATGGGAAGACAGGAGCGGGTCAATGCCTGAGCTGGTGACGAAGGCCAGAACTGTCCCAAGAGAAGAAGCCGTAACAATCTGTCTTCTTGCCCGTCCATGGCTGGGCCAGGTGGGTGTTCTCCTCTCATTTGCGGGCCCACAAGTCAAGGCACACAGTGAAAGCACTGCCTGGGTGATTCCTAATCCCGTGAAGTTGACACAGTCCCTCCAGTGGTCACAGAGGTTTTAGAGGGACCTTCTAGCTTGAGGTTCCTTTCATCTTACCAACATCGGGAGCTCTCTGTAGACAGTAAGACTAGTTGTACTAGTTAGATTTATCAAAAGCAAGAGAATCAATGGAAAAACAGGAGTGCAATTACACAGGGGCTTCCTTAGGAGGCTACCGGACCAGAGGTGGGAAGCCCACGTGGCCATCTGCTTGCTAGAGAGCTGGAGAGTTCCACAGCTGCTCGGCCGAGAAGATGGAAGCCACGGGACGGGAGGTGCCGAAGGTGCAGCGCTGGTCCACGGTCACAGGTAGGCCGGGAACGTCACTGGAACGGTGTAGGCGTAAGTCTGCCTTGGGAAGGAAATGTCCGAAGATGATGACAAAGACCGAGGCGCTTCTAAAATGGAAGTGCTTTTCTTTCTTTTTGTTATTCTGCCCAGGTTACTTGACTACTGGCTGAGGTCACCATGTCCGGGGCGTGTCCTCTCTTTTCAGTTTGCTGGCCTGCACGTCAGTCAGTCATCCACAGACACACCCAGAATGGTGTCTTAGGAATCTGCTGGGTGTTTCTTCACCCACTGAGGTTAATATATGATGACATACGAGTAGGGTCACAGAAAGAAAACCGTTTGCTAAAGTCCTTCCAGGAGCTCCCAGGACATGGGCTTGTAGATGAGAATTAGAGACGAAGCCCATTGTAGTCTGAACTTTGCAGGAGTGTAGAGCTAGAAACAGACCAATTCCAAAAATTGAACTAATGTGAACAATGGCTAAAAGATGTTTCTCCATAATTGGCCTATTAGTTTGAACACAAAGATGTGTTACATTTCACGCACAGAAAAAGAGAAGCAGGCATAGTACAGACTTTAGTCACTGCCAAAAAGAAGCATGACTGAATCTTTTTCTAAATTCCCCTTCTTAAGGAAGGACCAAGAATATCTTTAAAATACCTGTAGGAAAGATTTTAGTAAACTTGGAAAGGTTGCTATAATATAGGCCGTAAATTTTTGCTTGGGTGGTGAGTTGAAAAAATTATGAAGTATAGTTGAAATACATCATGGACGTTTACATTTTAAATTACATTTAGATGGACATGGCCTTCATCTCCCTCAAAACCCTTCAGACCTACCCACCCATCCCATTTCTGCAGGCATCCTGGAAGTTCTCTTCCTGAGTGTCTTTACAAGACCCAGCCAAAGGCACAGGCAGTGCCAGTGCCGAGCGCCTTCCCAGGGAAAGGCAGATTCATTAGGAACTTGACTGCGTGTCCTTGCCTTAGTTACTTTCTCATTGCTAGGACAAAATACCTGACTTCCACAATGTGAGGGTGGAAGAATTTACTTAGCTTATAGTTTCAGAAGGTCTCATATAGTTTGTTCAGGGGGAAGTATGTTCACACGGCAGGAGAGCTGCACAGAGCATCGCAGACAGAGGCCACGTGAAGCAGGAGTCACGTGAAGAGCAAGGGGATGCCTTCAGCCTCAGCATGGCAAGATCCTTTCCTGGAAGACGCTATAAAAATGTTTCTTCTTCCTTCTTTTGTTTAATTCTAACAACCAGGTTCAGCATCCCTCCCTCTCCTCCTGGCCCACAAGGCAACAACACACACCTCAGAGCTCTTCCTGGCCATTTCTCAATTTCAACAAGTGGACACAATCTCTCCCGGTCAAGTCTCCACCATGGGCCCCTTCCAGGCCCTACCTTCCAAGAGCATACGGTTCACAGGTGTACCCCAACATCCAAATACATGAGAGTTTGGGGGCACACTCCAGATTCAAACCACAGCAATCCTCATCCACCTTATTCACCAGATCTGGCACAGTGCAACTTCTGGCTTTTTTCCAAAATCACAATGACCACGAAATGTCAACGTTTTGAATCAATTCAGGATGTGGAGTCAGCCACAACAGTGCCCCTGAAGACACTCGGGAAAGAGGGCTTCCACTTCCAGAACTGCTCAGAAATTAACGAAGGCGATAGTCTGAGTGTGTTCAAAGCAAGGCCAAGTGTTTTGAGGGTGATTTATAACAATGTGTCTTCTATCATAATAACTTCTATTTTAAAATCAATCCTATTTTTTTAAAAATCACATCGCATATCTTACCCACTAGCAGTAGAATTTCTGTTAAAGAAGAAAGTGCATTTAGAGGAAAAATGTGTGGAGTGTCTTGGGTACAAGATGAGAGCAGGAGGCGCCAGCTGACGCCTTGACAGGGTCAGTGGTTGGGCATTCAGGCTAAGGAGGGGTTTAGAGAGAATGGAGCTGCCACTGCGGGAGGGAGGCATGGCTGAGGACCCGCCTGCCAGGGCTGGCTCAGAATTGGCATTTCTGAGTTTCAACGTCAAGGTTTGTTCCTGTATTTTGGGTCTATTCCTAGCTCACAAAGACATTGAGTGACACCTGCTGTATACCCCAGAGCTTTAGGTACTTGCTAAGTCAGCTCTTTCTGTGGCTAGCAGCACCCTAACGAAAGAGCAAAACCAGGAATCAGTTGTCGTGATATCCAGTTTTTACCCCTCTAAGAACCGTTTTATCATGTTCAAATGTTCATCAGAACTTATACTTGATAGTGAACTTGAAATTCAATCTGGATTCTTTGAAGGGTGATTTTACTTGGGGGATTGACGTGTCTTCATCCAACCTCTTAGACAGCTTATTATGATTGCTATTATTTAGAAAGCAATTTCTTAGTCCAGTTCTATGTCCTCTTGCAATCAATTCACTTCAGATTCTGGGGCTCTACCTTGACTTCTGAGCCTTTAGACATCCCCTAGATACTTTGTTAGCTAAAACTATTTTTGCCCATAAATTTCATCTATTAGCAATTTACTTCTGCACGAACGTTTCTCTTGCTCAAATGAGAAGTCAGCTTTCTGTCCCCCAGAGGATTATTTATCTATAAATACATCATTTGAAGTTGTGGATAAGCCTAATCACATAAAATTGTAGATATACCTTCAGCTCTGATTCTGGAAGCTGAGATCAGCCTCCAGAGTTGAGACACAACCAAAGCTGGTCACAGAGGGACTGGGCTTACCGAGGTACAAAGACACGGCTCTGATGACCCTGTAGGACTTCACGGCCAGGTACCCCAGGAGTCAGGAGATGGTGGACTGTGGATTGGACAGCACCACAAGAATATACTCTACCATGATGTGAGATTTAAAATGCTGCTGAGTGTGATGGTATACACCTGCAGTACCAACTTTTCAAGTGTCTGAAGTGGGATTCCTCTAAGTTTGAGAGCAGCCCGGCCAAAAACCAAGAAAGACCCTGTCTCAAGTGAACGAAAGAAGAAAGAAAGGAGTTGGAGAAATAGCTCAGCACTTCCTGGGTTAATCCCAGTGCCCTTGTACCCCTACCCACATGCAAAAGATTCACCCTGCTGCCAAGGATCTGGGGGACAAAGCCAGTACTCTGAGGATAGATCTTTAAAAAATGGGGCAGGTAATGATTCTCAGAAAGTCACGTAGAAGCGTCAGGACTGCTGAGGTAAACAGAAAAGCACAGGGCTAGAGTTGAAATGCGCATTTATATGTGTGTCATATGTAATGGCAGAAGCACACCACCTGAGCATTCCAGGGCAAACTCCAGCCATGGAGAGACACCCTCACGGTGACGCATACTGCTAATGCATTCCAGTTCAGTCACCTTGCTCAGCTCAGTCTAGGTCCTAGATCACATTTATTTTTATTTTTGTAACACCAGAGTTAGAACCCGAGGCCTCCACACAGAATATATCTCTAGAAGCCCCCCCCCCCCTTTTTTCTTGATTTTGAGACAGTCTCACTGAGATGCTAATTTGCCCAGGCTGGGTTCGGACTTGTGATCCTCCTGCTTCGGTCTCCCAGAGGACCAGGCTTGCAGGCCCAGCTATGTCATATTCAGGAGCACAGCATGTGGGTCACCTCAGCATAGGCATCTACTTTGGACACGGTTGGTGTTCACGATGAGCAGGCGAGTAAGGAACACCGCAGGCCCTTTGGTCAGAAAAGCACACAGCAGAGGCAAAAGCGTAACACGTGGAAGTACGGAAGCCCCTACTGCAGGTGGATTCCAGGGTAGCCCCGTGCACTTGGGAATGAGGAGCCCAAAGCGGAGCCCAGGTGCTTATACTTTAGACTCCTTATTGCTGAGGAAGAGACATGGAATGTAGGAGCAACATATCTTTAATGGTATAGATCGAGAACATCCCCCCAGGTCCTCGTGTATTTGGACATTATGGGCTATCCGTGGATATCACGTGCTGTTAGGAGGCGGGGCCTGGCTGAGACAGGGGCCTGGCTGAGACAGGGGATCACTGAGGGTGTGGCCTGCAAGGCTGGTGGCAGCCCCAGTTCTCCCCAAGCCCTGATCCTTCCTCTTGTGATGGTAAGCAGCAGAGGAATGTGTATAGCAGAAGCTACTGGTTTTGTACTGTGTGTGTGTGTGTGTGTGTGTGTGTGTGTGTGTGTGTGTGTTTAAGGACTTTTGTGCCAAGAAGTTTTCCTATGTAATTTAGGTCCTGGCACAGAACTTCAGAAGGTGAAATTATGGTAGAAATGTGACTCTTTATTTTCCCTGGCAAGGATCATTTAGACACACTGAGATTTTTGAAACAGAGTTACAGTTACCAGTTATTAACTTTTATTAATATTGAGCTGGTTGTAGTTAGTGGTAGAGGTTTTCTGTTGGAGGTATTGCAGCTTTTGTGGCATCCTTAGCATCTGCCAGGTGGTAGAAACTCGGTTACTGTGTACCAAATTGAACTGGAATTGGTTGCATTTGTAAGGAAAACGAAGCCAAGCTCACGTTCCATTCTTCAGTTCTAAGGCGGATGTCATTCACCAACAAAAACTCTGTCCATCATTTTTGAGTCACTTGGTGCTGACCGGTTGATATGGTTTTATTGCTTGCTTTTTACATAATTGCATACACAGAGGAAGAGGGCAAAGAAACACTTCAGTTGCAATTTGGTTTAGTCCCTGGTTGCTCAGAGAAGGGGGTCTCTCTCTCCTGAAAGGCACACAAGTCTCTTCTGTTCAGACAGATTGAGTCCGGGGCTGGACAGAGTCTTGGTTTACGTACCATGGTGAGCGGTTGACGGACTGGCATTTGGTGGAACTTGGCCAGGTAGCAGTGGTCCTTACCGACCACCAACTCTGACAACATCGCACTGTTGGGCTCTGCCTTACTCTTTCTTCTCTGCATGTGGCAGTCCTTTCTTGTGTTTTCTTTCAGTAGCTTCACCATTTCTTTGGTGCTCGGGAACCGCAAATCCCCTCAGCAAGCTGGTTGCCAGATCTTTCTATCTCCTCATAGACAGTACGGCTGTTGAAATGTTGTGTTACCTCAGCTTTTTTTCAGGGTTTGTGTGAGTCACTTGTTTCTGTCCCTAGGTGACTGGGAAAGAGAGAGCCCTCGGCGTGTGAATTCACAGGTTTGAGTTTGGGTGGAAAGACACAAACCACTGCTTCAAGATGTTGTTGTACCACGATGCAAACCTACACACATTGTGTGTCTCATGTGAAGTGGCAAAAAATAGTTTGAGAACTGCTGAAAAATATAACTTTACCTGACTGGACCAATCAAAAAACATTTGAGTCAAGCCTGGATGTTGGTTTGTTTTAAAATGCGCAGGCTCTTACAGATTCCACAGGGGCAGATTACACACATTTCCACTCAACGACCTTTTAGTTAGCATGCTAGGGATCACTGGTGGGCTTGGAAATTCATCTTAACACCCCCATTTCTTTCAGTTATTTGCAAGATTGGCTGGTAGTAAATCACTCAATGAAACATGAGCAAGCATCAATAACATTTTCTCCTTACACAATTTGCTTTCCATCGAAGAGATGGAAACTCAATTATTTTATGATAAGAAGTTAGATTAGGCGGAACATCACATATTTGCCAGCCATCTGGCTCGGTCACAAACTCCCTGGGGATCTTGAACAGATTTGCAACTGAAAAGAATTTGAACTTGAGTGACTTTTAAATTGGGACGTAAAATGGGGTAACTCAGACTCTGCACTGAGCAGGGGCTTATGAAGAGATCGGCACTGAGCCTGATGTTCCACGTTATTTCCTTTTCCTCAGAGGGAACTCAAAGAACAAAAATCCCTGTTAAAAATTGCATAAAAATGCCTTCCCAAATGTAAATCCTAACTGTAAGATGTGTTTCAAATCAATCTGCATCTTCTTCTGCTCCTAGGCTAGCTAGAAACTCAACAACAAACAACAATAAAAACAACAAAACTCCTACTCTATTGTGTGTGCTCTTTGGCAGGTTGTAGGAAAATATAGTCAAGAACTTATGTAGAGGTAGCTCAAGATGATGCAGAGAAAATTCCAGGTACCCTAAACAACATAACTAATTTTCATTTGTGGAATTATTTTCATTGTCCTGTCATAAGAAGCTTTGGTCATATCAGTCACATTCTAGAAGCTTGAACACAACACCTGACACACACAACTTACAGAGCAGAGACTTATTTTTGTTTATAGTTTCAGTGTTTTCAGTCCATGCTTTGTTGGTCACAAGGCCGAAACAATGTGGTAGAAGCAGAGAAAGAGAGGAAGGGGAGCCGAGACAAGAGCATGTCCTTCCGGGTCACTGTCCCCCCTCAGCATCCCACCTCTAGCCAAACCCTTATTTCCAAACAGCCCACCCATCCATGACCTCATCCCCTGACTGATTCACAGATGAGCACAGTGCCCCGTGATCTGAGCCCCATCTCTAAACACATGAGACTTTGTGGGGCCTTTTTGATCTAAATCTGTTCAGAGGTCTTGCGTGGATTCCTTGCAGATCTTCAGTGAGCGGCATATGAGACCATGTGTTCCTAGAGCTGTTTTTGTTTTTTCATTGGTATTGGTTTCTTCTCCATTGGTATGAGTGCATATATGCGGGACAGGAGCTTGAGGATTTTGTGCACATCGATATTACACAAGCTTCGTTTCTGGAACTATTAAGGAGTAGAGAGTGGCAGACAGTAGGTAATCTCAAGAAACTTGAGGAAGTGTTCTCATGTCATGTATCGGCACACAAATGACAGAGTCCTGCATGGGAGCACAGCTGGTCTTCAGGTTATGAGCAGGGTGGCAAGCCCTAGCATAACAGCTTGTTAGATGTTACACAAGGACACTCTGTCCCCATTCATTATCAAAGCTATGTTTACTTTCACCACAGGACCGCAGTCTACACCAACCCCATGCTGTGCTCTCGGATTGTCATTTAGAGATAACTGAAACTTTCCAAGCATGTAAATGACATAGCAATTTTCAAATATTGACTCTACATTTGAATCCTAGAGAAGATTTTAGGTCAGCGGAAAAAAGCTTCATTTGCTAAAGGAAGATTTGGTAAATCAGTAAGAAAATACTTTTGGTTCAAATGTTATTTGTCTTATATTTTGAAAAATTAGAATAGTTTAACCAAAGCAGTAAATTTGGGAGGGAACAAGTGTGATACGAATACATCGTATTCAGTCCTACAGCTTAGCAAATGTTTATGAGTGTGTATTTGTAAAGAAATCTCACTCATCTCCTTTGAAAAACACATCGCCAAGGAGGGAACCGTTATGCTTACTAGACATACCGTGCGTCAATTGCACTACCTCAAATTCTGACTGCTCAGTGAGAACTACCTTGCTCTTCTGACCATCATCCTATGAAAGCAGGAATAGCTATCTTGGTGCAGGGCACAAGACATAGCCAGCTAAAGGGTGATCGGTAGAATCTCCCTAATGTGCACAAAATTACTGTCTGATCTCCAACTACCAAGAGGACCACAACTGTGGTACATAATGGCTGGTGACTGGGATGAACTTAACATCTGTTGAGCACTTACTGTGAACCACCCACACCTATTAACGTATCTAGTGTCGATTCGTGCTGAGATGGGGCTAGAGGATGGCTCAGTGGTTAAACCGCTTGCTTAGCAAGCTCTAAGTCAAGTGTTAAGTACCAGAGTTCGATTCCCCAGCACCACATAAGCCGGGCATGGGGGCACACACGTGTAATTCCAGCACTCAGGAGGGTGAGGCAAGAGAATTTCTGTGAGTCCAAGGCCAGCCTGGGCTCCACAGTGAGTTCAAGACCAGCTTGGGTTCTAAAGCGACACCCCGTCTCAAAAAAAAAAAAAGCCCACTAAAAATTATAAGTGTGAGATGAGCTGGTTTTTCTCCTACTCTCTGCTACTCCTAAAGAAACCAGAGCTAAGCAGCCAACGAAGGCAAGCTAAAGTATCCCGGCACTTCTCGGAGGTCAGCCTCCACTGAGCCTAGTGGGGCGGCTGGTTTGGGGAGGTGCAGCCCCTCCAGATGGGGAGAGGGTGCTTGAGGGCAGGACGTTGACTGGGTCCATCTCGTGGAGGGCCCTACAAGGCCCCTGGGGAACAGAACGGCCTCTGGAAGTCCTTGACTCTGCTGCTTCTCCGCTAGGAAGAGGCCAGGAGGGGGTTCTCAACATGGGAAACTGCTTCTCTTGAAGGTGTAGGGAAAGAAAAGTGGGGCGCACTTGCTGGAAGAGCAATGGCTGGAGAGGAGCAGCTAGAGGAGTGCCGGATGTACGCGTCCTCAGGCTGAGACCGCACTGGGAGGGAGTCCTTCCATCCAACGTGCTCACGGCGCTTTTTGAGAAACACTGAGCTTGACTCAGACGGTCACCCGCACCCAGGGTGGCTCAAAGGGGCAAAGCCGGACACAGCGAGGTGTGCGGCATAGGGCATGCTAGCTGTGGTAGTGCGGGAGAGTTCTCCCTCCTGGTGTCTCCAATCTGAGGTGCACCATTTTTTTTTTTTTTGCCCTTTTATTGAGTGAAGAGAAACTGTCTTAGGATATGCATATGAAATACATAATGTATCTAAAGTGCTATGCATAAGTACTGAAATTTCCCTTGTTTGGATGCTTCTTTATAACATTTAAAAAATCAAGAACAAACAAAGGCACCGAATCTGGATTATTTTCTCCAAATATTCTGAAAATTATTACTACATTTTTACTGTAGCACAGGTGTCTGGTTGATACTATTTTCACCCTGGAAAACTTGGAGGTAGAAGAAGGCTCCTCCCACAAATATGGTAAAATGCTTTCCTTCAGGCACATTACTTAATTAATTGCACGTATTTGACATTGTTAGAATTTGAACTTTTAGTTGCCATTTTTGGTTATTTGCAGGAAGAAGGAATAACTTATAGTCTCAGATCAATGCTATACACCTGTTAAATTTAAGAGGTTTTGAAGGTTTCTGTCTATATAGAGACATCACGCGTTCTCTCTCTCTCTGCACTACTGAGGATCCAACACAGAGCCTTCACACAGAGCAGCTGCACCCCCAGTCTGTTTTCCAGTTTCAGTTTCGTGACAATGTCCCAGAGTTGCTTTGAACTTGCACCCTCCCTCCTCCACCTCCCAGAGCTCTGGGGCGACAGGACTGTGCCACTAAGCCCAGCTATATCTCTTTAAGTGGGCGTAGACTTTAATTGTAATTTTAGTGCTGAGTTTATCCTTGTGTTATTCTAAGCAAGTCTGATCTGACTTCGCAGAGCTGATGTGGCCCGCAGTGCTTTAGCCAAGAAAATGAGGTGGACACATGGTTGCTGTGCTCCAAGGACTGTCTGGGACAGCGGCCGGCCACGGCAGGGTGATGCCAACGTCCCGCCAAGTGGCCCACCTGTCTCCAGGTTTCCATAGTGCATCCTGAGCCAAAATCGGAACCAAACCTTCGGATCAGCGCGGCCTCCGCTTACCTCCCCGAGCTCCCTGACCTTTGTCCATGGCGTCAGTTCACAAGAAAGTTGCCACTGTCAGCCGTTTTCCCTGCCTCTTTGGTAGAAACTATCTGTTTTCATATTATTAATTCCCCTTTCTAATTCATGTTGATCTTTTCTGAATCTAACTGGACAATTGATTGTCCTTCTTTTTCTTAGAATTTAGAGTTATTCTTCCCAATGAAAAAGATACAAAATGGAATTTTACTCCTTCTTTTTTGCTCAGGAAATATTCTGGTAAGAAATATTCTGGTCTTTAGACACCAGGACCTCCTGGCTTAGTGTGGAGGTTGAGTAGGAAGGGACAGGCCCTAGTCCCCTGGCACTAGAGCCAAGGGTGAGCCTGTGGCAGAGCCACAGAAGCTGGGACTCCAGAAGGTGGCTGAGAAATTTTCTAGACTGTTTGTCTCAGGGGGATCAGACAAGACTTCAGTTGACACTGTGCCCACTTTCTATTGGGTATGACTTTGCCTGTGACCGTGAGAGTTGTACCAGAATCACGTAGTTAGGCCATACACACAGGGGATTAGAAGCAGCATTTACTGTTTTCTTAAAGGTTTATGCATTTGAAAACTTTTAGTTTAGTTTCTTAGCCAAAGTTACAGGCAAATAAAAATTTAAAATTATGTATTAAAGTTTCAAATAGTCAAAACGAATTTAAAAAACGCATTTGCAATGTAATAATGAAAAACACTGAACTTTATATCAACAAGTAATTTCATTTCATTATTGGGATTTCAAAAAGTTGTAAAGACAGTATTATTATTGCTTTTCTCTAGGTAGAAAACTAAGATCTGTTTTTGTTTGTGCATTTTTGTTTTTTGGGACAGTCTCACTCTGTAGTCCAGGCTGGTCCTAAGCTGACTATGTAGGGCAGGTTGGCGTCAAATTCACAGCAATCCTCCTGTCTTCGCCTCCTAATCTTGTGCCACCGTGCTCAGTTTATGTGGTATCACAGAATCACGCTCAGGGCCTTACGCCTGTTAAGCAAGTGCTCTAACTGCTGGGCTACTCCCGCAGCCCTGAGCCTGTATTTGAAGTTTTGGTTTACAGGGGGTTAATTATGTGAAATGGGAGAGGACAACTCTGCCAATCTGTCACTTGACTTAAATGTTCATTTGCAGCTGACAACAAGCTACATGATCTTGGGAAAGTCAAATAACCTCATGGGCCTTCATTTTCTTATTTTAAAAAGGAAGATAAGTAAGGTGGGTGTGGCGATGCACACCTGTAAGCCCAGGACTCGGGAGGCTGCCTCAGGAGAATTGTTGTCAGTTTGAGGCCAGCCTGGGCTACATAGTGACATAGTGAAGTTAGGGCCAGCCTGACCACAGAGCAAGACAGTGTCTCAAAAGAAAAAAAAAAAAACGAAAAAAAAAAGAAAAAAGATGGTATCTACCATATTACCACAGTGTGCTAAGTATTTTAAAAGGTATATGGGTTAAGTATATAGTATATGTAAAATACTTAGCATGACGTGATGTGTTGTGGTAGCTCTTACCGAAATATGTGAACTCAATCCTATTTCATAACCCCATGAGGCAGGCACTAGCGACATCATTAATATTAATGTTTCTACTTTTAGCTGGAGAAACCCAGGCCAAGAGACAGTGAGTGGCTTGCTGAGAAACCGTAGGTGGCCGAGCTAGCGCTGATCATGCCCTGTGACTCCTGTGTCTCTGGCCTCTCTGTTGGGATGTCTCTACATTATAAGCCATCCTGTATCTTTCACGTTATGATGAAGTTATAATGCCACAAAATCAATATACTTCAGTAAAATAACTGTAGTTATCTACTTTCATGTGTGCAGCTTAAGAAATAGGTTTCTGGCCCTGGGTAAGCTGATTTAATCCAACCATACAGCTTTATGGAGGGTAAGGACAGAATTATTTCTCTTTTCTCTTACAACTCTTTCAATTAGGTTTTTTCCTATTGCCTTCATTTTTCCTCTGTTTTGCTATGATTGTACTGACTTTTTTTTTTCTCTCTTTTGGATCTGAGGGTCTGTGTATTGCAAACCTCTTAGTAGACACAGATCTTTTGAGAAATAATTATTTAGAAGCATCAACTTCAACCAATGGTTTGAATATTTACACCCAAGATATTTTACACAACTACTGGTGTATTCCTTAAATTTCAATGCTTATGTGGAACTTTTGGTGTTAGGATAATAGATAATTGGCCTAAGGTAATTGTTTATAGAAGGACTGAATGACAGTGGACAGGCAGGTGGACAAAATATAATTTTAAACAAGAATTTGCTAGTAAAATGAGAACCAGACCTGGAAGAGAAAGAACAAATCAAATAAATCCTATTTATGCGTTAAGAATATCTAAAGTTCAATGAAATACAAACAAATTACCCATTTTAAAAAGTAAGTTTGTGTTGTGAGCTATAAATGCCAGACAAATCATAAAACAGCGGAATGGCTTTTATGTCCCTTCCTCCCCTACCTCTCTCCCCCACGCCAACATGCTAAGACCAGTGGCTCTCAATCCTGGCTGCCTGTTAGAATTAACATGGGGTTGGTTGACATGGGGGTGCTTAGAACACCCCTATGTCCAGGTCACTTCCCTAACCATCATGCCGGGGGCCTGACCCTGGGTGGGTGCTCCTCTAAATCTCCCCAGGTAAGTCCAATATATCGAGTACAAGTACACAGACGTATTCCTGAATTTATACGCATGCCCAGGTGAAAAATGACTTTAAAAAGCAATCTCTGTTAGAGATCTGAGCTCACTTTTCACATGCTGGAAATCTGGCTCTGATGTCTTCCCATGGAGTAGAGATGTTCAACTTAGCAAGACTGGAACACGGGAAGACTCACCAAGGACATTACTTATTTTCTCCTTCTCTGGGCTCTCAGTGACAATGACACACAATTATGTTTGTTGTCAGAGTAAGTGATGAGTGTTTCTGCAGCTCTGCTTGGAGCCACATGTGTGGTCCCCTGCATCTGCGAGGAAGGGCCCTTCTGTGTCTCTAAAACCTTGGACACATGTGCTTTCTTCCCTTCTCTGCATGATTCTTGGCAGGCACAAATTTCATCCATCAAAGTCTAAGGGTGTTTTTTTTTAATACATAAGAGAATAAAAAACACTAGATATTTCGAGGAGAATGAAGAATCACAGGGGACTGGAAACCTCTATCCTTTTCTTAGAAAGAAAAGTTTTAGGGTGCGTGACTCTCAGAATTCTGTTGTCATCTAAGAAACCCAAATTTGTTGGCCAAGCCAATAGCTCATTATTAGGTAATGGAAGTCTGCATTTTCTCTCTACCTTGAGGGTTTTCTCTTGAATAAACATAGCACAGGCTGAAGTCAGATATCAAGTAAAGCAAAGAGCCAAATTTTATTAGCTGAGGTGTGAGATGCTACATAGCCTTAGTGACCAGGAGAGAATTGAAACAAGGAGAAACTGCCATTGGAGTTCGCTTGATTTCGCAAAACGACAGGGGATCCTACCCTTAGGCTAGGCTAGAACACTTTGGATTTTATAGGATGAGGTGAAAAGTTTATTGACCTGAAAAACAGACAAGGAAAATGAATGTTTTGGTAGGTCTTAGTGGGAAAAGAGTATGTGCAGTGAATTTTATTTCTAAGACGAAAGTATATAGGCAGCTGCTAGGTTTCTGAAGATGGCATCAACAGGGAAGAAAACAGTGTGGCTCTTTCCAATATTTCTAACAGAGGGACCCGACATCCCCTTGATGTTCTCCAGCCATCCTAAGGTTGTTGCTCCTTCTACACACTTAACCCTTAAGCACAGCATCCACTGTGCTCAAGAACAGTCTTCATATCATGCTCTGTTATGAGACAGGCGTCAGTGGACTAATAGGCTGTTAAGGACAAAGGGACTTGCTTGCACAAAGAATTTACTGACCATAGGATAACATCTGGCTGTACCTAGTGCTTGCAGGAGACCAAATGGCCCCTCTCTGAAACTGTGAACAGCAACCAAGTTGTCTAGCACACAGTAACAAGGGGAATGTGTGGGGGGTGGGGGTGGGGGGGAGCGTGGAGGGCCTTAGCAACGGGGCTCTTGGTAAAATCTCTCCTTTAGTCATCTAACATTAAAAACCTCTAGACAAGTAGCCACACTGGCCACCGTTTCAGGGACCCTTCCTGGTTAACGCAAGCTTTCACCTCTCTGTTGTTATTTCCTTTGGTTTTCATCCTTCCAAATAAACTACCCACCTTACAACCTGCCTCCTTCATCCACAATTTCATTTCCCGACTTTGTGAGATGCAAACCCCATGTCAGCACTGTGGTACAGTAGGAAACCGAGGGCACCACACCTGAAGAGTTTAACTTGTTTTTATTTAAGCATCACAAAACTCCATAAGAACCTCCAGTATGACTACCAAGCAGATTGTCTATGCAGCCAGGCTGTAATATCCCATGAAAATTTCTAGCAAAGTAAACGCAATGCTCTTCTCCATTGTGAGAACTGAAATCACTAAGAGATGATTTAGTTGGTAAAAGCCTTGTACTATTTTCTTTCTCTAAGGCTGTCTAGTGTATCCCAAACAAGTGTAGCAACGTTTTTAAAGCACACTTTGTTGTTGTTCGAATATCAATGACTCAGACTCACATAGGTACACTTTCATGTAAGGTACTGCACCAAGAGTAGAGTCCTGCACCCAAGAATCCATGTCTGTACCCAGAAAATACTTTTTATGCTGAAAATTCAAGGTAGGCATGGAAATACTAGAAACTATGTTCCTTGTTAGTGGAGTATAAAGTTCTTGGGAAAATGATTCTATTATGAAAATAAAACCTTTTAAAAATCCAAAACTCATAATTGATATTGTAAAGTACGTCCACTGTATTTGTTCAATCAATACGCCACAAATTTCTGGGCTTTGGGTTGTATAAAAGAGGGAAAATGCCAATAGAGTATGAGACAGCGCTCTTGCTGACTTAGTAATCCCACAGACAAAATCCTTTTTAGAACTTTGCAGCACTAACAGGAAATGGAAACACGTAAGGTGTTAACAGTCTGAACTCAAATACACCAGAGCAAGAATAAATTAAGTGCTTTTTCTTGAAATAATACATTTACAGAGTTTGACACAAAATAGATGATGCTACAACTCTGAAGAATCAAAAGATATTGCATTAATACAAAATTGACTTTTAATGTTTACCAGTTCATTGTTATCTTACAGAAAATTAAAAAGCAGTGTTGCGTAATACAGATTTGTTCCTCTCAGATTTGTGCTTATGAGATGCTCAGGGCCTTATTAGGTTGATTTTTGTTTGTCAGGTGGCTTAATGATTTTTGTATTATCATTTTTCTTGTGGTACCCCATCGCTGTCCTGGCAGTAGTGAGCTATGGTACAGTTAATGTCTCAACAAAATCTTGTCAGCTGTCTGTTGATACTTCTTGATACATCCTCACTAAACTTAGATTATTGATTCCCTTTAATCCTCTCCTTAGTGGTCATCTACTTCATGAGACCACCATATTCTTAGGAGTACTGAAATCAAGAAACCCAGTATGGCTGCCAGCAACCAAATTGGAATCTCCTTGGAGTCTACGTCTAACTGCCAAAGTAGTAAGCGGCTATATTACTGCATAAAATAACACTTTTACAGGTACCGGCCCCCTTTCTATGAAAGAAAGTTTTAATTTACAAATACCATATTTGCCTAAAAAGTACGATGATAAAAGATGGCAGCAGTCATTCAAAGATGGCTTCCAGTGTTAGTGTGCAATTTGTTTTTCTTCCTATACCATTTTTTAAAAATAAATTGCTTTTCTTGTTTGGATTTTAAAACATAGATGTCTCAGTGGAACTTAGTAGATGTATTTTATTATTTCTATTGATTGCGAGAGTGAACTACAGACAAAGGGATCAAAATGAGATTGTGCAGTCCAGTCTCCTGTCTCCTGCCTGTGCTAGTCTTGGAACCAAAACCTAAAAGGCAACGAATTCTGATTTAGCTGCTGTTACACCAACTTTCTATTAGGAATTTGCTCAGTGTAAATTTTCTTTCTCAGTGAGTTATCTTGGGCCATGAAGTAGGCAAAGAGACATTTGGAGGAAAAAAAAAAAAACAGAAAAATGAGAACATTAAAAATTATTCCTTCTAAAGTTAGTATCCCAAAGGGTTGGAAGCTCTTGATCCTTTGGAGGAAATAATAAGTCAAAAATTTGTCTCACTAATATTCAGATTGTTAAGATTTTTTTTCAAGAATGGAGAAACAGTATGCAATTGGTATAGATTTTAATCAACTAACAGTCACCCCAGAGATTTTAATCAGCACCAATTCCTGTACTAATAAGTATTCAAAAGTTAAGAAATTCTATTATACTTAACATTATAAAGGTAGAGTTCTACGACACTAACTGAAAGTTACATACCATTCAATAGAAAATTTTTCTCATTTTCATTTCTAATAAAATTCTTGTAATATAGGCAATAATTGTTCAAGTATGGGCTTCCTCCAATAAGCCAACCCTCCAATGGAGGTGTTGGAGTTGCTTTGGAGACAGACTTCCCTTCAAATAATATATTTATCTTACCCTAGATCATTCAGGTATCTTTAATTTAGAAGTATGGGTTCTTTTTATACCAGCAGTGTTTGAGTTAAACTTCAGAATCTTTTGGACTTATAGTTTGATGTAATTTTCATATCCAGCCTAACTTAAAAATGTGCATGCATACATTGTCATCTCATAATATTCAAGCACTGGAAAATTTCCAGATATGCTTTTGATGAAAGAAAGGATCTACTTTTATTTACAATAGTTCATTTAGATAATACATGAGTGTAGTTATAGTTTCATGGACTTCCAGTTGTCCTATGCCTCCCATACACATAACTCTACATTTATAGAGCACATTTATTAGAATTATTACATAACTTTAAATGCGACCACAACCAGGTCAAGAAACACATTTATTTACTCATGGGCACGGGAGAAAAATCTACATAAAAACGTTCCTGGAAGCATACTAGCTCTGTTACACTTCGGTTATCACACTAAACCCCATTTATCCAAGCTCAGGGAAAAAATGGGAAACATGAAATGGAATTTGAGTACAAATATTGGTCCCGGTTGGGTCTCAATAGTCATAAAAATATCAGAAAACAGCTTAAGTACATTGGAGCTGCTAAGGTGAAGAATTGTGTTTCTGAATCTGGACTTAAATTCTTATCAACAGCCCCGAGTATTTGCATGTAAACTTTTTGATGACCTCTTCAGCGCTTCACTTAAGCCCTCTGAAGATTGGCAAGGGAAAGAGACATGGGTCAGATCTGGTCTTTCCAGGAAGGTTTCAAACTACACTGTTGGTGTATCCCCCAAATGCAGGCATCATTTTGGCTTTTGAGGGAATTTACAAGTAGAAGTAAGCACTCTGAAGGCTGAATCTTTTGTTTCTTGCTGAGGCAACTGTGTAGTTATGAGATTCTTTCTTACACAATGTAAATAAAACAATATTAAATAGTTTAAAGTTATTTTTATAGGACAATAACATTTCCTAGGCTAACGTAAATTCAAGCTGCTAAATTTTGATCATTTTTCTGTCCAGCAGTTTATCTATAGAACTGCCCTGAGTAGATATTAAATGCTGGTTAGCCAAGGGTCTTTAGGGTTTAAGTAAAACTAACTCAGTTAAGCTACTCAAAAGACAAAACATCCTCTTAGCTGTGTGTAATTTTAATTAGAAGAAGGTAGGAGTATCTCACTGGTTAAATATCATCTGTTATTTAAACCACATACTTCATAGAAATAAGGTTATTAATAAATTTTAGCTGTGCTTGTTGCTATGCATTTGAATTTCTATGAATTTTTTTGTTACTTTTTTGGGGGGGTGGGATTTGAAAGAACACAGTGCTCCATCAATGGAAGACCTGAAATACTAACTTTTAGGAAAATGAAAATGTAGCTTGTTCCCTTGGGAGACTGAGTTTGGGGCAGCCTCTTAGAATTTCTGTTTATGGCAAGAAGCCTGTATTTCAAACCAGTTGCTGTAATTTGTCCGTCATTGTGTGCTTGAAAATCGTAGAACTATGTGTAATTTGTGCTTCTGGAAGCTGTTGCTCTGGGGGGCTTCCCTTCCTTCACCTGACCCAGCAGTTTTGCAGCGATGGCGACCCGCTCAGGAAAGGTTACTCGCTGCCAAGGCCCGCATCATCAGCTTGGCTCTAACGCCCCTTATGTACGTAGTGCTTTCCTTAAAATTATATTAATTTGCAATATATATTGAATGATAGCTTTACAAAACAAATTAATAAATTGGTCTTATGAAAATGACTTTACAGTTTAAAAAAAAAGGCTTATCACAGTTTTGGTAACTTGAATGAGTTCGTATCGAAAAAGAAACCCAAAAACCCAACACCTGTCACATGTTCTCCATGACTTCAGAATGGACGCGTTCTCGGGGCGCGCTCAGTTGTAGGCTCGGAAGCAGTAGACTCCGTAGAGTTTGTGCTTTTTGTCTGGGAACCCCACGAAGCGCACGGCTGCCTCTGTGGGGCTACAGCGCCTCCTGGGCCTGGAGATGGGGTAGCGGACGCTGCCATCTGCCAGCCAGCCCGCGTCGCAGCGGTCATAGCCCAGGAGTTTCCAGGCAGCAAATATCTGGCCCACCTTGGCGATCTGAGCACCATCGTTGAGACAAGCTCGCACGGCTTCGTCGTAGGTCAGCTTGGTGGGGTGGATCAGATAGTAAAAACGACCTGCGGGGAGAAGAGGAGGAGGAGGAGGGGAGAGAGGGGATGGGGAGAGCGAGAGAGAGAGAGAGAGCGAGAGAGAGAGAGAGAGAGAGAGAGAGAGAGAGAGAGAGAGAGGAGAGTCAGTGGGCTTGTCTGCCATTAAACCACCCAGAGACGCAGGGACTCAGGGAAGGAAGGGTTTTTCAAGGAACAGGGAGCTAGCAGAGAGCTAGAGCGGCGTTGGAGAACTTTCTGGAACACAGAATTGTCAATTAAATGTAATCCCCTATTAAATCAAATTCTATTAAATTCGGTTTTTTCCTTGCTCTTTAGTATGTGCTCAGACCTGCCCTTTTACAGCTTTGAAAGGAAAAGAGAGATGGCAGATGCAGATTCTGCTGGCTAATTAGTGACTAAAAGGGCCCTTCTGTGGCACCAAAGAAGACAGAATTTTATGTCAAAAGCAAGGGCTATTTAAATTCTAGCTGGAGCAAGGCTGAACCCCAGTGCAAGTGGCTGAGAGGCAAAATTTGAATGTGAAAGGATCAAAAAACATTCTTGGCATAAAAGTCCATTAAAAAAAAAAAACTAAAGCCCTCAAGTTCCTTTCATTACAGGTATCCATAAGACAGTAACCCCATTCAGAGACTACAGTGCGAAAATGCGTGAAATACAGGAAGTCACGTGCCACAAATGATGGAAACTCACAGTGTGAACCCGGCCCGTGTCCGCTCACCAGCAGAGAAGACGAACCCGTTATTTTCAGCCCCATTTCTGAGCCCTGACATCTTGCCATTTCTTGATTGCCAAAGAAAGACAAGTGCGTCTCGGCCACTGAGTACAGAGTGCTAGTCATAGACGTCTGTGCAGCACGCGTGAAATACACGTAAATACATGCACTGTGGTTTCAGCTGACCGAAGTGGTACGTGCTGAGGGGGGTGGGGGTGTTTCTCCCTCAGCGTAGTTTCGGGCGAACGTAAGCAGATTCTCGTTCTCTGACTGCGCGCTGCAGTATGATGTCCCTGTGCTCCTCATTAAGTTCAGGTTATTAAATGTAAATAAGTACTGCCCAACACATAAGGTGATGGTGTTTAGAAAAAGAGCAGAAGCTGCTGTGCTGTAACATTAGAGAGTAAGTTCCCATGTCTTTAGAGAAGTCAGCCGACCGGAGGAGATGCGTCGGTCTGGCCCACTATCTACGTGGTGTAACAGAGCTGCACTGAAACCCTGCTGTATCCCTGCGCTGAGTCCTCTGTAGCCACGCCCCTGTGCTGAGTACTTCCTATGGCTGTTCTGCGCCATGACGCCCAAAGCTCTGTTAAGGGGTTGTAACTGGGAGCGGGCCATCCGTGAAGCCAAAAACACACACTACATGGCTCTTACGAAAGGTAAATTTGTTGACTCCTCATTCCATTCGGCTTTCCCCAAAGTATGTCCCAGCTACCTGAACTGCAACATCACTGAGCCAGGCCTGGAGTCACTGGGGGCTACACACATGAAGGCTCCGTGATTGTTCTGATACTCTCAGTACCGTCCTAATATTACTATCTTTTCTTTCTCAAGACAGGATCTCGTTCTGTAGTCTGGGCTGGTCCTGAACTTGCTATGCATTCCAGGTTGGCTTTGAATAGATGGCAATCCTCCTGCCTCAGCTCGCTGGGGGTGTGACGACAGGTAGGCACCCTGACACCCGGCTTATGTGGTGCTAGGGAATCAAACGCAGGGCCTTGCGCTTGCCAGGCAAGCATTCAACTACTGAGCGAGGCTCCCAGCTAACCATCTTACAACCACCAGCTGTGGATTTGCTTTCCACATTGGGTCCCACCAGTGAGGTTCTTGGCTCTGGCTGGCGCAGGAGGGCTCTGGAGCTGGACCAAGGCAACCAACCTGTGAGCAGGCCTGCAGCTTCCCTGCAGCGCCCATCCCAGGGCGCTACTTCACTTCTCCTGCACCTCCCTCCATCCCGGGCGGCCCACCATGACTGAGAGAGCTGTGGTGCAGAAGCACCTTTCCTTCAGGGGAGGGTCGTCGCCTGTGCAGAGCCACAGTGGCTATGGAAACAACCCCTGGGCCACGGGACCGGTGCCTTCAGCTACAGGGCTCCCTCCATACTTGGGATTAACTGGTTCTGAGTGAGGGAACATGTACGAAAAACAACGACTCTCAAACAGAAATTGTTTTGACTGGAAAAGAGAGAGTCATGAAGCAATTAACACGGACCAGTTCTGGCCTGTGTGTCAGGTACCAAGCAAACCACAGGCACCTGGACAAAACGTTGGCATCAAAACGTGTTCACGACCAGGTTTGATGAGTTTCCAAGCAAGCACATGCCAAGCTAGGACTGTATTTTGGATGCCCTAAAAACAAAAACAAAAACAAAAACAAAAAACTCTGCACTAAAACCTAAGCGTACCAGGAACCTGCACTATTTGCCTGACTTATGCGGGTGGCTTTTAAAAGAATGGCATCAAGAACTTTTTATATCCTTTCAGGCAATAGCAATTCTTCAAAGGGTATATATAGCCTTTTTAAGAAGAGAAGAGTGAGTTTGTGAGCGACTGAGTCTCTGGGGTAGTAAAGAAGGCAGCAGGATCAAATCTTACCATTGTAGTTGGACGTAAAACAGAACACATCGTATCTGCTTTTTTCCTTATCCCAAAACCCGTAGTTCCTGACGCCGGGCACAGTGTTCTGGCCCCCACAGGGCTCCCTGGGCTTGGTGATGGGATACTGCACAGACCCGTCGCTGAGCCAGCCAGCATTGCACCAGTCCAGCCCGCCCCGCCAGGCCTCGTAGAGCTGGTCAAAGGAAGCGATCCTAGCATCCTGGTCCAGGCAGGCCTGCTGCGCCTCGTGAAAATTCAGATTGTAGCGTCCCAGGCGTGGAAAGTAAGGGAAGACCACACCTGTGCGAAGGGAAAGCAGGGGGACAACACTGAGCACATCTGCTTGACAGAAAGGGGAGAGTTTCCATGAGATGAGGGCGTTTGGAGTCAATTTGCAATAATTTCTCCAAGGCTCTGTTCCTAAGGACTCTTACCCCTGAGCTGCTCACAATTAGCTTTGGGTTTGATAAGCTTAATAATCTACCTTTATTTCTTTTGCTAAAATTCAACTCACACTTTAAAATTCTCTTCCCGAAAATGATTTGTCAGCAAATGGTAGCTCCCCAATAGTTTCCTATGAATACCTCTTCTGCTACCTGTTGTTAACACCCTGACAGGACCTACCGGGCCTTCTACCTTGGGAGGAACTGCGACTGACCGCTAAGAAAGTAAAGGTGAGGCGACGGTGCTTGCTGGGTGGAGGGTGTCGCCAAAATTCACGGGTGATACTTAGTAATACTTTTATCCAGTTAGTGATTAGTTTCAGAAATAGATGAAGATGCATTAGATATTCAAATGTGTACACATGTTTATCTACCTACACACACACACACACACACACACACACACACACACACACACACACACACAGATAAGTGTGCATGTGCCCACATGAGAAGGTGCGAGAGCTCCCGGCAGTGTTTCTTTTGACCAGATAATGATGGGATGACTGGGCTGTCTCAGACGTGGTGCACAACTTGTCAAAGTGTGAAGTTTACCAGACTACAAAAGCAGAATTATGTTACTCACTGGTATGATCCAGGCACTCTGGGAGGCTGAGGAAAGACGATTGGCAAGGTCAAGCCAGCCTTGGCAACTTAGCGACTTAGTGAGGCCTTGTCCCAAAGTCAAGGGTATAGTAAAGTCCTGAGTTCCATTCTCAGCGCCAAAATAAATACATAAATACATAAAAATAATAAAACACAAAGAGCTGGGGATGTAGCTCAATGTGCAGACCTTTTCACAAGTGTCGAAGAATCTCCCTCATAAGAGATGGTTTAGAATGATCTGATTTTACAATTTCATTAAAAATAATTGGCGTTTTAGAAGGTGGGAGGCAAGCTCCTGTCCCTCTGCCATTTGAGGGGCTGGTGGTAGAGATGAGAGAACCAATGCCAGCTGGTGTGCAATGTACAAATGGCATAACCAGAACACAGGAGTATCTGCTGGTATGGATCGTCCTAGAAGACTCTACAAAGAAGAAAGTGCAAATCTACATCAAGCCTCATCTCCAGAGGATCTCTGCAAGACACATTTGTGTCTCCCAGGAGCGCAGCTGGCACTGGTCACCAGAGGCAGACAGCCAAGAAGGCTTCCTGGTCTCATTCTGCCTCCCCAGGTCCTTGGCTTTGGGATCTGTAGGATGGATCATAGCCAAAGGAAGAAGGAAAGACTGGCTCGCCGCTATCTGCTGTTGTGCTGAGCACAACAGAGCCCAAGAGTCTTCTGCTCAAAAAGAGACATGGGGAGGCACCCCCTGGGGGATCAGTGGGGGCCAGGTAGGAACCACTATAGTGCTTCCTGTCCTCTCTTTCCTCATGAGCCCCAGGAAGGGCCAGGGGAAGAGAAAATGTTCAGTTGAGCCAGTAGAGAGTCTCCTGGCAGCTGTAGCTCCAGTGACAGAAAATCTCAATGGTTCTCAGCCTGTGGAGAGCCAGAAACTGGGAGAGGTGACGGAAATAGTGAATGCTTAGACAAAAATTTTATGGCAAAAAGACACAATACTATGAATCCCCCTCAAGGTTTCAAAAACACTTAGACTGCAGGCCTTGCCCCTCTCTGGGGCGCTTGTGAAGGTCCTCTTTCCTGAGTGTTGTTACTTGAGTTGTCATGCCTTCCTCCATGTCCTAAATTGACTCGAAACCTTGACTTTTCATCATCATGCTGTCTTTGGGGAAAAGCCAGACATCATGTGGTGCCAGATCAGGGGGCTAAGGAGGCCAAGGACACCCCTCCATGTTGTTAGAGTCTTCCTTCCCATTAAGTGGCACTTGGAAGCAGGATTTATCACAATTGTGATCACACATCATGAAGACACTCAGAAAGAAGAATCCCAGAAGGATTTCAGAAAGTGGCAAGGAGCGATGAGCTATGAGAAGGAGGAGGGGGACTCAAGGGGGCGTCGTGGGAATGTGCATTTTACTGCAATAAAATTTTAAAACATGTAAGCATGAGTAGCCAGAATTTGTAAAGATTCACCATATTTTACACATTTGAATAATCAGGTATTTCTCAAGAAGGGGCATTTACATGTTTGTTAGTATTTGATTCACTTATTTTATCATTTCACTTCTAGCTATTAGAATTTCAATATCTATTTGTAAAATACTTTTTGGTTTTGCAGGAAAATCTTGTAATTCTTACAACTGGCTTATAGAGTGAGTGGTTGTTTTAGTGCTGTGTCACAGAATTAAGAAAGTTAAACTCATAGGCCGACAAAAACGTCGATGATTATAATATATTGGACTCATCCGTCCCTTATACTCATGCCAGAAGCTCTTCCCTTTGCCACGAGAGGCTGGTCACTACAAAGAGAATTTGGAATATCCATGGGAAACAGTAATGTCAAAGGATACAAAGAAAATAGTTCAACTATATTTTGAGAAAAGACTCTTTGCAATATATAATCACAGGGCCCAGTAAATCTTATGTGTTGGCCAATAACAATTTATTACACGTGTGAAGGATTTTCATATTCTGGTACACATAAAAGTCACTATCAGTCACCTTGTAAAGTAAATATCTCCAGTAATAAGGCGGAGACCATGTAACATACACAGTTCTACCTTCGGAGGTGCCTCTCTAAGTGCCCCTGAGTTCTTGGAACACATCTGAAGGTACTTTTCTGTTTCTGAAAGTTCTAAGAATGCATTTTCATGCATTTTACTTCATTTTTACCAGCAGAAAATTAACACAATGGAAGAGCAGAAAAATAATCTTTCTTTTCATAACATTTTTTATATATTTATTGATTGCTGAAGTGAATTCTGTAGCCCAAGATACTTATTGAAATTCTACAGGGTATAGAAAGTCAGCATACTTAGGAAAATCAACCAACTCATATTATGTATTATTTAATATTATATATTACTATATATATATATATATCTCATATTATATGTATTATAATGCATAATATGAGTTTTGGGATATCCTATACTGATTTTATCCTTCTTTTCTTGCATAATGATTATCAAGAAATTAACATGCTATTTGTAGTAGTCAATTGATAATAATTAGAAGGTTTTAGCCTAAGATTCTATGCAGTATAAAGATTTACATTTTAAAATAAAATTATAAAAAACCCAAAGATAGTCACAAAATTCATATGAATAAAATTTAAAGAACTTAATCAATAATCTAGGGACATTTTCCATCTGCCCAGGGACAGATAAGCACAGTCCAGAAGATCATAGGCATGAATTTGAAAGTTATGGTCAACCACATATGGCAAAATTTGTATCTGTGGTCATCCTTTACTAACCTACCATCACTGTCCCTTTGAAAAAGGAAATCAGTTCTCCATAGTTGGTGACTATGTAAGTCAGTTGCTTGGTCCACCATGAGTAATGTCAGTGCTCATGGGTTGAGGGCAAACCAGGAAAAAATTCAAGGCACAGGTGACATGAAATCAGGAGTAAAGAACTACTGTAAGAAAAACCAGGGAAGTTCACACACACGCCCTCTAAGCATTGTGTCACCTTCTAGGTGTACAAGGCTCATCACCCTGTCTGTGTGCTGGAGCTCTATGGGACTTAGAAGCTCAGATCTTCAGTCTACCCATGGGCCAAAGAGGTTATTTTCTCAAAAGACATGAGTTGTTTTTTTGGAAGGAAAGCGCTATATCAATGTGGCCAGAATTCATTTTTTGATGTAACATAAACTGAAATTCATGAAAAATATGATGGCTTGGGATAGATAAGAATCAAAGGAGGAAAGCTGCCCTACAGCAAGGGTACTGGAGGAGAGGAAAACAAAGACGGCAAGAGCAGTTTTTGTTGTATATGTTTGCACGTGTGTTGGTTTTAGAAGTACCGAATGTGGCACACACGCAAGAATGAGAGGCCCCGCCCCATTCTCGAGGCCTTGGTCATTTTCTCTTCGATGTCTGAGAGACTTGGAATCACTGAAAACACCTCTTTACAAGAATGTTTGAATGAATTCAGAGGTTGCTTTTTTGTTAAATTAAGTTTTGCAGCCATTTCACAGAACAGAATTACTTGCATTTTGGTGGGGATGGTCTTTACAAAATTTGTCATTATTTTGAGACTGAGATAATTTTAGAACCATATTTTAAAAAAGATACAATATGAATTTCTCTAATTTTAGAACCATGATTTTAAAAAGATATAATATGAATTTCTCAAAACTATATAATGGAATTTAAATTTTGAATCGCATATAGCAATTTCTAAAAAATCATTAATTCAGTTCCATGGCACATTTGCAAACGACTTCAATTTTTGTGCACCAGCATTGCGCATCATTGCAAATAAGAACATTGAAATTATTGGCAGATGGCACAATAGAAAAGATTAGAAAAATCTACTGACATAGACTCTTAAGTTCTCACCCTATTACTATGGTAACCACTACACATGGCTTTCCATGAAAAAAAAAAAATAGCAAGGATTCGTTACCGTTCCTGAGTTTCAAATGCCACGTAGATACCTACCTTGTAAGTCTAATGCTACCACGGCAGTACCATCTTCTAAGCCTTCAATCACCTCACACTTGTATCTCCCATAATCCTCCAGGGTGAGGCCTGTGATGATCAGGGATGCGTCATTTTCACCTCCTCCCCTCAGATACACTCGGCCCTGGTAGCTTCCGTAGGTTTTCTGGTGGTATCCCATGGACACGAAAACATCCTCTTCCTTGAGGTAATCTGAAGTGAGCTTGGTCCACTTAATTCGGATTTTATGGAGTCCAGAGCCAAAAGCTGTAGGGTCTCGGTAAAATTTACAGGGCAGTGTCACATTGCCACCTCGGTGTGAGAACGCCTTGGCTTGCTCTGCTTCCACCAGGAGACGGGGGCCATTTCCTGCTATGGTTGAAGGCATAAAAACAAAGGAGGAAGAGAGAAGAATTGTAAACACGCTTTCAGACTCTCTTCTATCTGACACCAGACAGCTTTGGGGCTTATCTCCCCTAGGCAATCCCTTCTGACCATGGAGAACAGGGACTCACAGATATTCATATAGGTTCTCATGCTGGTCAAGTCACTATAAAGGGGGAAATGTGCACTGTGCTCATTATGGAATATTGGATTTTGATCCCATTGTCCTCTGAAGTTCAATAATTTAGTAATATATTCTATTTGCTTTTCTGGTTCCATTTTCCCTCAGAAATGTGGAAACAAAGTCAAGAGAAGTATGTAACAAGAGTTCTATGATTATTTCATCAAAATAAACTAAAACATTCAGGGTAAGTCCATCTGGGTTCTTTAATACATTAAGTTTATACTGTTTATCGGAAAAGTATAAAACAACGTGAGTCATTTGCCTTATTTTGTCTTGGTCAAAGAGCTCAAAACATCCATGTACTCGTAACATCTATGCTGACATATGCCTGTGACATGTTATTCTAGAGTACTTCACTTCTAGCAACATCTGTGTATTTAATTTTCTCACAAAGCCTGGGCGTCAGAAAGGCATTTTTGGTGAATGCTATTAACAAACTCCAGAAGACTCTGAAATATTTTTAAATGTTAAAAGTGTGTAGACAAACATATCTTTTCTGATCAGCCAAACAGTGATTTGCTTCCTTATTCCCTCCCCACCTCTTTTTGCTTCCTGGGGTGTCTGCTCTACAGTCACACTTTCCCCTCCTCCTCCTGCCCCTCTGCTCTCCCTTCCTCCTCCCTCCAAGGACCGTGCTGCCTGCCAACGCGCACCGCGGTGTGCCAGGCCTGCCAGCTCAGCGCGGCTGCCAGTCCTCAGAGAGCCAGCTGTTATTTCCAAGTCCTGGCTTTCTCTGGGGTTTCCCCTAGTTAGCATTTTGTGCTTTTGACCTTGACAAGATCTCTTGAGGATGTGCATGATTTGAAAATGAGAAAGTCCACCTATTGTCCACAAGCAGCTTTCAAAATGTCCAAGGCTATATTCGCATGCAGCTTTGCAGGGGCCGACTAGGGACTGGTGGCATAGTCCTTGGCTGTGAGTCATTGAAGGCCTCACAACACTGGAAAGAGTGGCTGAGGTACGGCTTGAAACGTACCTAGTGGAAACCATACATGCGATGCGGAACTGAAAATAACAAGTGTCCTCCAAAGAGACACGTTGCTATTTGTATTACCCAGTGATCTGAGTTCATACTCATAAGAGAGAACGTCATTTCATTCCTAACTGAGGCCCTGACACTGAGCAGCTTATCACAGACACCCATGCCCCCCTTTCAATAGGTAACACAAAGAGATGACGTGGCTTCATTTATATTTACTGAGAATGAAACAGAAGCCCAGTTCATCCCATGCTTACTTTGTGCAGCATCCTTGGCCTTCTTGTTAAAGACTGGAGAATAGAAAGTGATGAAACCCTTCTATCTCAACTCAACTATAATTTCCTCTCTACGATGATTCACAGCACGTTCTGTCTAAACATCTGTAATCCTGTCCCTGGAGAAAGGAAAAGATACTGACTGAGGTTTTGTTGTGTCTTGTTCTTTGCTAATGTGCAAGGACACAGGGAATATTTTCTACCTTGTGCCTTGGGGGACACCAGAAATTTGAGCCTTCACATCCTGGGACATGACTTGAGAAATGGCAACAACTACAGGAGGTCTCCATGATTCCAATGCGTTGCTTCAAGTCAAGTTTAATGCCCAATGTATTGAGATCAGTGATCTCAAAACAGTAAAGGACAAAGCTTTCATGAGACGCAGACTTTAGCCAAACTTCATCTCTTTGATTTACTAGCTGTTTCTTCTTCGGCAAGGAGCACAACCTCTGAGCTCCTATTTCTTCATATGTGAATTAGGAACAGCAGGACCTATGATACACTGTGAGCCAGACACATGAAGTCGGCTCTACAATGACCCACCAAAGGCGTGTGTTAACTGCCAGCTGTTTCTGTTGCATAGCTCTTTCTAAGTATGCCTCAAATACGATGCTGCCTGGTATTAAGCACAATTTTTATGTACAGTGACTTATCTGTTGAAGTTTAGATTTAAAAATGTCCTGAAAAAGTCTCATGGGTCACTGGGAAGTGGCCTGTAAGAGTGTGTTCTTGTCCCTGGCTCTTCCCTTCTCTTCTGGCTTCCTGGCTGTCGTGAATGAGCAGCTTCTGCCCCTCAGCCCCTCCCCTCCTGCTGTGTGTCTCTGCGTTGGAGCCAACACGACAGTGTCATGGGCTGAGCCCACGGGAAAGTGAGAGTCAATCAACTTTAAGCTGTGGGTGTCAGGTATCTTCCTCCAGTGGCGGGAAGGTGACTAAGACACCTTCCGTGGCTTCACCTATCAGGTTCTGAATCACATGGAATGAAAAATACACAAAATGCCACCTGTACGTGCCAGAGCGTTGCCGGAAACGCACGTAGTTCAATGTAACCTCGCGTAGCTCCAGCGCGGATACCGCGCAGGGCTAAATGCTTCGCTGTCAACTATTCTGTGATGTTTCAGATGCACAGACTTCTGGTTTGTTTTCTGATTTGTTTTACTTTTTCTCCAGCACTGTGCATAGAGGCACAGACACCACAAGTCCACTGACTTCACACGACATAATTTTTCTAACATGACTGCCAGAATGTTTAAATTTCTAGCATTGATTTTTTTTTTCTTTTTGGCACAGGGGATCAACACAGGGCTTCTACACTGAGCTACATCCTTAGCCCCTTTTTGTTGTCTATATGAGACAGCATCTTGTTAAGTTACTATATTACCCAGGTTGGGCTGGAGCATGCAATTCTCCTGTCTCAGCCACCCCCAAATTCTGTATTACAAGCCTGTGTTACTGGGCTCAACTCCCAGCACTCTCATCCTTCAGAGAGGAGTTGAGGCAATAGGTCCCAGAAATCTCTTCATGAAATCCAAAGACTCTGAGGAATGACACGTAGCCCGTTTACGGACTGAGGATCATCAGTAGCTTACCCCCACCCCCCATGGCCTCCAGAATTGTGAATTTTGATTTGCTTGTTCTCAGAGCAATTCCAGGGTGGATTGTGCTGTGTTGGGCATCGCTGAGGTGAGCGGTCTGTTTCAGAAGACCAAGATGTGGAACCACAGCTTTGGTGACAGTCCGGGAGCTGCCTGGGACTGGCTGCAGGAACTCCTGCAGCTGGCTCGGACAGGTCTGCCTCAAGAGAACACTGATCTTGGTGTTGATGCCAGGCTCCGTGTCACAGATGCTCATCACAGGGACCCAGAGGGAAACAGACCAAGCTCAGAGAAGCAGCAAAGACAGCAGAGAAGAGCCGAGGACGTGGAGGACAGACCTGGGATGGCCACCAGGAGGAAGGTGCGAATCTGAGCATTGGATTTACAACCAAAGCCACACTGAAATCAAAGCTGTCTGATCACAGCTGAACTGAAATGCAAGCCATAAGTATAGGTCATAATTATCAGTGTATTTCGTATGCCCCTTCTAGGAAACATGAAAGAATAAATAAAACTAAACAGCGCATTTGCTTGTGTTCAGTTCTTCTTTGCCTTGCAACATGAAAAGGTGAACACAGGCACTTGAGGACGCTACTGAGGCCCTCAGTGACTATCCCCAAATGAGTCTGAATGTCCAAAGCACCAGGCTTACTGGGGAGTATTAAAGATGTGGGGGGGGGGGGGACTGAATTGTTTAAAAACACCTCGTATAGGTATAAAACTGTCTGCTTCTGTTAGTGAGGGTCAATGACAGTGACCTGAAAGTTCTGATGTCCTTCAAAGCCCAGAAGTGTCCCCAGGGGAAGCAGCAGGGCCTGGGGAGAAGGCTGATGGGAATGCACTGAATTGTGGGGCTTGGTTATTATTTTGCAGATTCTGCTGTGAAATCTGGAAGACAATGCAGGGCTTAGCCAAGTAGGGCCAGCAACTGCCTGACTGGCATGACCGCAGGACTGGTCTTAGTTCTTGGGAGGTCATTTGGATAAAATCGTTTAAACAGCGGGACACAACAATTGCAGAGAATAGATTGGAGAACCGTGGCACTGGGGCGTGGCTTATCGTTCTCATGTTATTAAAGGGCAGATGATTTCTCACTGTCTACAGGCAAAGACGTCAGGTGCCAAGAATGAGCAAGAGCCTGTGGACCAAAGTGGGTCTTTCGGGAATGAATGAGGGATGTGAACAACCAGCCCAACCTGGTTGCTTTTCCACTGGTGCAGCGAGGAAATGAGATCCCAACTCTCGAACACTTCAGATCAAATTGAAACAAACAAACCAAACAGGGCCCCGTGGCGCAGATCTATCTGCCATCTCAGCACTCAGGGAGGCTGACGCAGGAGAGTCGCAAGTTTGAGCCCAGCCTGAGCAAATTAGTGACTTAGCGAGACTCTTTTTCAGAATCAAAAATTAAAAAAAAAAAAATGGGTTGGGGACTCAGCTCAGTGTGCAGGCTCTAGGCTTCAGGATCTCCAGCACAATAAAATAAACACATAAAAGGTAGGAGGACTTATGTAAGGTGGCTCACTCAGGGGCTAAGTAAGTAGGTTAAAATATGTATCTTCAAGAAAAGAAAATACTATCATAGTTAAATTTTTATTGTGGTAGGACACACACACACACATTGCCACCTGAAATATATTTAGCAGGGCAATCCAGCTCAATTAATGCCTTCATCCTGATGCTCAAGTGACACTTCTTTCATTTGTCAACTCCATGATGAGTCATTTGGAAACAAAAAAGCATGATTGCTAACAAAAAATTCATTATTTGTTGACATTTGTTGTCACCTTGGTAGGTTTGCATGTGTCTGAGTCCCACTTAGGAAGCGAAGATTTTCCTTAGGTAGACCTGGCCTGTGGGACAGTGGGTAGCCAGGTGGATGTGTCTCCGTATTCCTGTGTTTACTGCAACCTATTGAGAGCAGTCCCTCTGCTGGCTGTGCCTCACTTCTCTGCCACCAGCTCGGCACTGAGCCCGTGGTCAGTGTCTTAGACAGGGAAGCCCCAAAGCATCAGTTACCTTGTGCTGAGCTGTGGCGGCAGGTATAGACATCTGAGCGTTTGTCTTACATTATGCTGTCTCTCCAAGATAAAAACTCCTTATAGAAATAATTATGCAGGGATGGGGGCATAGCTCAGTGATTAGAGCAGTCACCTAGTCATACAAGGCCCTGGGTTGGGGTTCTTTCCCCACCCCAACACATAACAGTGACGTGTGGTTTCACATGCCAGTAATTGCAGCATTCAGTAGTCTGAGGCAGGAGGATTGCTATGAGTTTGAGGCCAGAATAGGCTACCTAGCGAGTTCAGGACTAGCCTGGACTGTTGAGTAAGACCATGACTCAAAAGAAGGAAGCATTATACAGCTCAGCCCTATACTCCCAGGACTCTGGGAAACTAAAAGAGGAGAATCACAAGTTCAAGTCCAGCCTAGGAAATTTTGTGACTTAGTAAGACTTATATCTCAAAATCAAACATAAAGATGGGCTAGAGATACACTCAGTATGAAGGCTCCAAGCACCATAAAAACAGTTGTTATTATTAAACATGAAATATTTAACCAGAATTCCTAATTTATGCATTTTGTCTCTCACTGTACCTTACACATTCTATTGAATAGGAAATTTTTCTAATTTAGAAAAAAGTTCGAGAGTACCTTGCTCAATAACTCTTGACTTTCTATAATCCCTGGGTTTCTTTTAGACTAGGATGAGTCGAATTGCTCCTGAGACTGCTGGCATCTGGAGCAAGATGCACCCGTCTCTGGTCGTCTCTCTGATGCATCGCCTTCCCCAACATAAGGTGCCATGCGTCATATGCTGTTCAGTACAGACCCATCACCCTCTTTAACCTCAGGCTACTTTGATTCTGTGATGGGGATTAGCCCAACACCAAAACTGACCACTTTCTCATGTAGCTCTGGTCACGACATGCGTCATGTTACTGTCAAGACACATATTCACTCCTTTGGAGTCTAGAGGGTTTATTTGTGGTAATATTTAAGGTTTTTTTTCCCCTTAGGGAAGAGACATTTTTCTCTTCAAACGATACGTTAGCTAAAGTTTTGCCTTATAAAGCTGATAATGGTCAGCCTCTCTGTTAAATGGTAATCAAGGGGCCTAAAGAAAATTAATTGCTTATCATTTTTTTAAAAAATTATATTTCTGAGATGCACATTTGACCCTCCATTAGATTCTGAAAATACTGTCATTTCTTAGGTCCTTTTCTTCCTACAAAATAATTTCATGCACTTTGGGAAATTGGGGCATAAACATATTGCATCTCAATTGTTTCTACTTCCTCTTCCCTTACCTCCCTCCCACCTCCTCCTACCCTCTGACCCTCTGCCTATCTTCACAAAGTCTACCTCCCTGTGTCCTTTTATTTACTATTTACTTTGGTCTTTATTTTTTGATCTTATATAAAAGAAAATGTGATATTTAATATTCTGTGTATGATTTATTCCACTTAAAATTATACTCTGAAGGTGCATTTCTCAAATTTATCTTCCTTTATGGCTCAGTAGTACTCCATTGTATATATATATATATATATATATATATATATATATATATATATATGCCATATTTTTTTAATCTCTCCATCTGTTGATGGGCAAATAGGCTGTTTCCAGGATTTAGCCTTATGAGTTATGCAGTTATGAATACTGTTTGCTAATATCTCTATAATATGATGTCTCTATACTTTTTGGGATGATGTCCAGAGAGGTATAGCTGGATCAAATGCTATGTCTACTTTTAGCCTTACTGTGTAAAAATTTCTTTGCGATTTGTTACCTTTCCACCCTGGTTATTGGATCACTTAGCTTTCCAGAAAGCGAAGGCTGCCAGGGAGGGAGCATGAGGACTCGACCTCTTGCATTGTGTCATTTAACTTTTTTTGGCCTCAGTTTCCCCATCAATAAAAATGGAGCTAAGACCCCTTCCTCCCAGGGTCATTGTGCAGGGTGGATGAGATGACACCCCAAAGGCTTCACCTCATGCCGCGCCTGCCGTCAGTGCCGGGATTTCTCTACAGCGAGTACGGTATTTTCTGATACATCAAGCGGTCCAGATCTGTACAACATCGCGTCATCACCACAGTCCGCGCTTTGCTCTTTCACTAGATATTTCCTCAGAAGCCTCAGGTCCTAGACGTTCATATCCCACCAGTCTTGATTCTCCTGGAGCAAGAGTTCTTACCAGGGCAGGCAAAGAGCTTTTCTGAACCACCAGGTTAGAACACTCAAAACCCCTCTCCCTCTCGTCTCTGTCTCTATAACCCACCTTCTGCTGACCCTCTCTCTGACTCCCTCGGTGGTCCCGGCAACCCTAATGGGTGTCTGTGTAGCTGCCACCCCTCGCGCCTTGCTCTTCGCACCCCTGGTGGAGGTTTTCGTGCTAGCCTTTGTCGAGGGTTTCTATTTAAGCCCCAAGACCGAACTTTTTCTCCATAGTGATCTGTCTGTTCTGGAGCATATGCCTATAGACAGAGGAGAATAAAATGCAGACCATTTTCATCCACTGTCTTCCTTAAAAAGCACTGTGAAAAAAACTAGTCTTAGATGGATACTGCCTTGTTCATGTGTGGGTTTAGAGTCCAGGACCAAATCGCCTAAGTTTGACACTTGTCTTTGTGATCTAGCAACCATGTGCCCAGGGCAGGCAGCTCAGCCAGTCTCAGCTTCCTGACACAGCGCCGCGGACAGGATCAGTGGCATGATCCTGTTCCCCAGGTAGCACGATTTTCCACTGTGCCGTACATGCAGTAAGTGATCCTAAATGTTGATACTTGCATGTTTTCCTTTGCTACTAAGTTTGACTTATCTGATCCCAGCACAAGAGATAATCTTAGTGTCTCTATCAACTAAGAGTTCTCTGCCCTGGCCAGTACATTTCAAAATTTAAATTTGTCCATGTTCAATAATTTATAGATGAATATAATGGATGATTGGATAAAGGAAACGTGGTGCGTGTATTCATACTGCAGTACTACTCTGCCACACAAAAGGATACATTTGAGCCACTTGAAGGTAAATGGGTGGATCTTGAGGCCATAAAATTAACTGAAGTTAGATAAATATGCAAGGTTAAAATAGTGCATGATTTCTGCACATGAAAAATCCAAAATTATAAATAATTTAAGGAGCAATACTTAAAAAGAGATATTAGGAAACAGAGTGTGTTATGTTTTGGAGCTGGAGTGTCCCCCAAAGTCTTCTGTGTTTGGATGTAGCAGGATAACTGTGGAATCAGGTGCTGTTGGGAGGTACAGCCTGGCTGGAAGGGGCGGGTGCTTGGTGATCGACCTGGAGGGATTGTGTCAACTTTTTGAGGTTAGGCAATATCCAGGGCAGAGCTTTCAGGTGTGTGTGTTTGGCCGTGGGCCAGGAAATGAGAGAGAAACACCCACCCTGGATGGGGGTGACCAAAATGACAGCTTTGAACTAAACAAAAGAAAGAAGAAACATTGTTACAACTTCTCCTGGGAAAGCTTTGTCTTGGTCTTGACTTCTCTGCGAATTCTGGGAACAGCTTTCCAGCCTTGGCCAGGTGCTTTTACCACTGCCAGCTGCCCAGGACTGGACTATGTGAGACCTTCTGAAACTGTGGACCGAAATAAATCTTTACTCCTTTAAGTTGTGGATGTCAGGCATTCTGTTCTAAAGATGAATATGTAAAGAGGCAGATTTTTGTGAAAATGAGAAGGAGATCTGGAGAGAGGGAGGAGGGAAAGGCATGGCAGAGGAGGAGTAAAGATGACCAAGATGTGGTATGTCTGAGCACCAATTCCCCAACGTGAGTGTGGGAAGGAGTATTCTGTGGACAGTAGCTGTTGTCTTATAGGAATACAGGTTGGAAAACAGCAGGTTGTCGTTGTTGTTGTTGTGTGTGTGTGTTTCTGCAAAAGCTGGATGTACACATTTTCACGCCAACATAGCCTACCTCTAAATGCATGCAACTAAGGTAGATTTTTAAAAATTATACAAGAAAAAAAAATTCTCACATAACAGGAATCAGGATTTAGACTCTGAGAAGTGAACTTGTAAGCTGTGCATTTTCATTTGCCCAGCCTGTTGGGAGCAGGCATCTTCAAACCTGGGCCAGATCTGTCTCTTTCCCTCTCCCTGCTGTCCCTACTCCAAACTTCAAGACCACAAACCGAATTTACGCATGGATAATCCCAAATCGTCATAGCACTGTACTTTTTCACTAGTACCAGACTAATGAAAGTGCCAATCCTGCTGCTACCTGCTCGTGCACTGGTTGTCAAGTTTTGACTTCAGTTTCTCTCCTCCTTGTCCTGGTCTGGTCTTCTAGTCTTCCCTAATCTAGTTTTGATTCTATCATCCACCCATTTTTTTTCAACCCCAAACCCTGGGAGCTGTGTTCAATATATGCGGTTTCCCTCATGTTCCACTTGGGTTTGTCACCAGGTGCTGCTCTCTCTGCCTCTATTTTTAAAAATTCGTGCATTTCCCTGCGTCGCCCTTGGCTGCCATCTTCATTCTGATCACTGCAACCTGAGAGACCTCCAGTTCCTCTTACAGGGTCAGCTCATGTCTACCCTTGGCCTTGGCTTGCCGTAATCCATGTTTCCCACAGTCCCCCCCCAACCCCAATAAATGGAAACATTATTATTCTACCCCCTTCCTTCCTCAAACCCTTTAACTATTTCACATGTGCTTAGAAGCCACTCCGAGATTGATTTTTGCATCTCTTGGAGTTCAGTGACCTGGTTCATTTCTGTTTTCCCAGTTTCATCTCAGAACCCACCTCCCCCCACGCCCAATCTTCATTCCCATTTGAGACACCGTTCCAGAACTTTCCACCTTGCCACTCTTTCTGTTGAAGTGCTCCACCTCTGGTTTTTAATGTGCCTCTTGGCCGCTCAGTTCTCGGGTCTCGGCATGACTGTACTACTCCCTCTCCCACAGTGCTCACCTCCCTGGCCCTGAGGGCTTTCTCTAAAAAGCCTTTTTCTCCCTTAAAAATGCTATTGTAATTGTCATCCATACATTCGTTTTTTATTTATTTAGTCAGTTTTCTAAGACAGCCATATAATTAGTTACAAAGGGCTAAAGTTCAGAACTTGCTTTTAGAAAACATTTTAATTTACATATATTGGGCACAATTCATAAAAATAGAAGCAGTACTTTGTGTAGGCATCAATCAGTCAGGGACTCCTCTTACACAGAGCCATCTAGACAGAGCGTTAACCACGCAATTTGTTTTCCTGTGTTTAAAGAGAATAAAGATCTTCTGTTAATAGCTGTGGGATAAAGGACAGAGTAAGTTGAGGACACAAAAATAATTACGAAGCCAGACCCTGGGGTAGGAGTTGGGGGTAGGGCAGGCCGGTCATCCCAGCTCTGTGGGAGGCTGAGGCAGGAGAATCACAGTTTAAGCCCAGCCTGGGCAACCCAGTGACCTAGTGAGATCCCGTCTCAAAATTAAAAAAAATAATAATAAATAAATTTGAGCTGAGGATGTAGCTCAATGTGAAGGACTGGGGCCTGATTGCCCAGCACCACAAAACAACAGGTGGATTCTTGAAGATTAAAACCTGGCAACTTGATTTAATTTTCAAGAGAAAACAAAGAGTAATTATTTATAAATCACGTAATACAGGAGGAAGAAATCTTTGAAATTTACCTCTCTATGCAGAAAAAGTGTGTCTGATAGGAGAAAAAGCCTTCTAGAACAGCATCCATTTTTTTTTTTTTTTGCTAGCAATATTATTAATCCTAGAAAAGTCACACAACTCTCTTGACAAACGGCCTTATAACAAGAAAATGGAGTCATGGAATTAACATATTTCATAACTTCGAAGGGAAAATGCAGAAGTGCCTCTTGGCCACCAGCATCCTCTCTCACCTGCTAACCCTCTGCCAGTCCACCGACTCAGAGTCTAAGAGGCAGACGTTGCTCCGAGCCTTTCCAGGAACAAGGCAAGTGAACAAGGGAAGCATCGTCACAAACAGAGTTTCCAGGGAGGAAACTGCCTCACTACAAAGAAGCGCTTTCAATTGAGGTTTTTATTTTAATATTTCAAAACCTCTTTAGAAATAAGGCACAGCTGGCCTTGGCCTCCCACTTCTGCACACTGGACGGTAGTAGAACATTCTTGTTAACAAACCTTGCCAGTTACAGGGTAGAAAGAAATCTTTATTTAAATTATTTTTTCTAAATTCTTTATCCAACAATCCTTGAATATCAGAAAGCACACTCCTCAGAGTTCATATCATGTGAAGACTAAACTAATTAAATTAGGAAGGTAAACAATCACTGAGTTAATTAAGCCAAGTGAAAATGGCTACCTGTGGTGCCACATAACTGAGTCACCACGTCTGGAGTCACTAAGGCCCAGTGCTACTACACAGTGACCACACAAAAAGGTGTAGAAATACTTTCAAAGTAATTTCACAGAGCTATTGGATTTCATTTTTTAAATGTCTTTATTCTGAAACACTAGCATTTCTATAACCAAAACTTCGTTTTTGTCTCCTTGGGTACCATTACAGGTTGATACTGTCTTGGTTGATATTCTGATTTCCTAGCATATTTCATAGATTTTTCTGTTTTTGATTTTTGAAGGACAGTAATAAAATGGTGAGTTTCTGCTTTACACTTAAAATATAGGGTTGATTCAATAAACCTATATCTATCTTTTCTTGATATTTGTTAAAAATAGAGAAACAGCATGTTGAAAAAAGTTAACTTAAAGTCATTAAATTACAGGCCAGTGCTTTAGTCTACATTTATTCTTGCAGAGTTGCAACCCAAAGGGAAAGGATTCATGATTTAATGATTTTGTTTCTGCATGTTTGGAGAGTTTCCAGATAATCTTTGGCCTCTTACATAGCTGTTCAATTTCTTATGAATTTCAGAATTAGGTACCCAATATAGAAAATGTTGATAATTTTTATAATCTCATGACAAAATTATCTCATATTTTATACTCCTATCATTTCAACAGAATTGCTAACAGTGTACATATTTACCAAAACGTTATTTAGAAAAATGTTGGCAGATTTTTTTCTTAATATTTGTAGATTTTGATTTTATGGCTGTGAAAAAATATGTTCAGCCTCAAAAAGACAGAATTGAATTGATTCAACTTTTTGTAACGGATGCAGAAATTTTAAATGAGCTCTAAGTGGGAGAGAGAGAAAATATATAAGCTCAAATAACAGTACCAAGTTGTCTCATAAAGCTCTGGCACGCAAGTCAGTTTGCAGTCATACATTATTGAATCCCCTCCCCTCTTTGGTGTCTCTCTGCACCAGCAGATCCTGCGTGCTCAGATGTTACATAAGGGTTAGAACAGCTCTTCACTGGTCAGGTGTAAGCCCCGGGGTCACGTCCAAGGTTGCATGCACTAACCAGGGAGGGCTGCACCCACCTCTAAGGTCCTGTGGGTGCACGCAGTGCCTCATGCAGAGCAGAGTCACAGCAGGACCAAGTGCTATTTACCACTCAACCCCAATTTTCCTTTTCATCTGCCACTCCTGACTCCACAGACTGAAATGATTATCCCTAGATTTGGAAAGACTGGACCAGACCTTAAATAAGAAAAAAATTATGGGTATTTCAGTAAACACATGCTGATTGTCAACTATGTGCCAGTTATGGGATCCAGTGGTCAAATGGTAACAGCTGCTGGTATTGGGAGCTCACTGTCCCGGCTGTGTGCTGAGGACTTTCACATATCTTACCTCACTTAAGTCTCAAAGTGTCCATGAGGAAATAGTGACGAGGCTCCTTTTTTGAGTGAGGTAAGTAAGTGAGACTTGAGGTGAAGTAAGTTTCCCAAGGTCTGCACTAGGAGGTGGTAGTAGGATGACCCATGCTTAAACTTCATGTACAGAAGCACTACTTCTATAACATGGATGACCTTGACCTTGAGAAGGTCAAACACTTATATGTTTGCTATGACTATAACTATTAGGGCAAGGCCATGAAATTTCTCTACTATCTATAAATGTTCTCTTATATTGAAAATGTATGTATATGTATATGTGTGTGTGCATGTATAAAATGTGCATACGCGCGTATAATCTCTGAAATTCTACCTACAATGGAAAGTCTATACAAAGACTCACAACAGGAACTCTATGAAAAGGGTATTTGGATCTAATTCAGGTATTTATAATACTATGCTTTCGTGTGATTTGATGCTCTATGGAGAACCCTTTCTCAGGGTGTCAAATTTCAAAGCAATCAAATCAGGCATCCCATCATGACCAGGGGAATAGAGCCCACGCGACAGTTCTGCAAGGAGCGCCTTGCTGGGAGTCCCGCCTTCGTAGACGTGCGTGAGCACGTGGCACTCCTCTACGTGGAGGATGACATAAAACACGCTTTTCCCTGGGAACACTTTGCACAGAAGCTACTCATGCCACCGTCTTCCCTGGCTGTCTGCCCTTTTCCTTCCTTCTTCTTTAAAGCTGGATGAAACATTTGAGTGCCTGCGTCTCTACAAAGTACGCCACGACAAAACTGTGTGGAATGCCTCAGGAAAGAAATAGACAACTCTTCTACGTAAAACTCCAGAAAGCACCATTAATACACTGAGTGTCTGCGCCAAAGGACAAAGGGAGAGCTGGGGGAGGGGGCACCGTCACGTCATTTAAGCCTTTGGAACTTAGAGTACGCAAACAGAAATTTAATGAAAAAAATAGAAAAGGTGTATTTTTACTAAGACAAATTTTGAATAATTTTCTATGTCTGAGTTTTTATATTGCTTATCATCAGATATTTGAAAGTCAGGTGTCTAATTTTATCACCTGACTTCAAATTCTTTTAACATTTAGTGAGGGTTTTGGGTCTCTGCAATCTCTTTTAAGCCATGTTTAATAAATAAAAGTTTAAAATCCAAGCAAATCGTCCAGTGTTCCAAGGTTATCTGCTTTGTTGGCACCTTGCCATGCTACGGCACCCACGCTGCATCGTGGAAGACAACTGCAGACTCTGCAGCCCACCAGCAGCCTCCAGTACCCCGCTCCGGTGGAGAACTCTGGGGTTCAAATGTTCATGTAATTGTCATCACAGAAAAAACAACAAAAACAAAACAAAACAAACACCGGGAAAAGTAATGGCAGCAAGTATTCGGGGCAATGCTAAAACAAGTCCTGGCTCGAGGCTGTATGTTCGTAATCCTACGACCTAAGACACTCCAATATTTCAGCATGCATTTCCACAAAGCCCTGCTTTCTATCACTTGAAAGCTGTGAGCAAGGCTTCAAAACGCGCCTACACTTTCTAAGAATGCAAATTTACAATTAAAATGAAGTGGACTATCAAGGCACTTGGGAAAAAAAAGTTGGACAGTGTACGCAAATCATCTGGAGAATCCTGAGCCCTGGGGTCAGGAGTCCCTCCACACCGAATTTCATCCCAGCACACGGGAATCCAACGGCTGGCTCAGCACAAGTTTTCCTTGAACAAACTTTCATCTGACTCATAGGAGTGGCTTAAAAAATATTTTAGACATAATATTTAGATACATTGAGTACAACTTTACTCTGAAGAGTTTGAGTTAGTATTTAATTTATAACGTAGCTTGGTGAGCTACTAATAGCTTTAAACCACAGTTATGCAAGTACGGAGTTAATTTGCTTTAGATTAGAAACTGTTATCAGTAATCATTAGGTGTTATTACCCTTTGGGTTCACAGGTCAAGGGATCGTTTCTTATCTGCAATCTCTGTGTCCAAACACCGTGCAGCCTGGGGAAGCGGCTCTGCTTCCCCTCTATACGTTAAGGAAGTGGCTGAGTCAGCAGCTTACACTGTAACGTTTTTGATTATATAATTTCAACTGTGAAAAAATAAAACTGTTGGAAGCCAACAACACCGAACAAGAGGCGTCTAAACCAGCAAGAGAGCGACACACGCGAAAATCTGTTCTGGTTGTCACTGACTGACCGTGCACGAAAGCCCTTCTAGCCAGACGCCCACTGCACTTGACCTTTGCACGTCATGCATGTCAACAGGGAATGCAGTTTTCTGTGGCGGTGACCTTGAAGCTCTACCTTGGGGTTTTATGTCTCTTAGCCAACTTAACAATGCCTCTGGTCCCCAAGCTCAGTTTATCTGAAATTAATATCATCATATGTTTAAGCAGTTTAATTCCGTAATTCCCACTGTAATGGTTCAGCCTGTGAGGGGTGGGCAGAGGGTGCCTCGGCTAGGATTGTCTCTCTTAGTGCATTAGTTTCTGAGCTTTCCCGTGCCGGTGTCCCTCAACCAAAGCCAGGACGGAAGAGAGAGCTGCAATGTACTGCAGCCTCCACCCTCGGTACAGTCCTCTGGCTTGGGATCTGGCTGAGCTCAACAGAACTGTGCAGGGCCAATCCTCTGGTCTGCGGGAACCAAAGCTTTCCCGAAGAAGAGTATAATTAGGGTGAGCTACTCTCTTCTAGCCTGGCGTCGGTCTGACTTTGCTTTACTTGCTTGTTTCTCTTAGTGATTAAACGGTTACCAGAAAAGAATGATCAGACATTGTTCTAAGTTTGGCTTTCCGTTTCTCCCCTGCACCTCACATCTCGATAAACTCCGTGCCCTCACTCTGCTTGGATAGAGCACCTGCACAAAACACAGACAGCCTTGAAGTTGACAGCATCAACTTACTGCAGTGGGGTATTTCCAAGCCCTCCTACTCCCGTGGCCCCCGCGTCTTAACTCTCTCGTAAGGCAATAGTATTCAAGATCCAGGATGCACTCAGCAGAAATTGAAAGAAAAAGTGAATGCAGCAGAACTAAAATGCACAAACAGGCACCTGGCACTTCCACTGTAAGGAAGTTGAACTTGCCTTTCACAGAAGAACCTGTTCTCTTACCTTGGATGTGAATGACTCGGTCGTGACCCAGAGTGTAGTTGTCCGAATGGTGATCGGCCCAGCAGATGGAGATCAGCACCAGAAGAAGTAGAGTCTTCATCGTTGCAGCCCGAGGAGTCTTCTCACTGTGAGAGCATCGCATACGAGAGGCTCGTGAGGGTCAGATCCCTGAGTGTTGCACTGCACAACTTACTACTGCCTGACCATCGTGGACTGGGGCTGTAAAGAGATTTAACCCAATCTGCACAGAAAGTTCCTGGAGCGGTGTCTGAGAGCTGTGGACGGCAGCTTCGAGAAACTCCAGTCCCCTCTGGCAGCCAGAGTCCAAACAGTGTTTAACTCTCTCTTTGCAGAACTGCAAAACTAGACATTCAAAACACTGTAGTTTTGACAGGAAGAGTCACAAGCAAGTTACAGAAACATGTGGCCGGGAGACATGCTGTTTGAAAATAAGAAGTTCTGTGAGAATTAACCTGAATGTGGAGTAAAGTTAATAAAACAGTAATTTGACCTATCGTCTCTGTCTGTCTGTCTAATCCTCTATCTGTCGTCTCTACATGTGTCGTTCAGTCTTTCAACCTAAGCAAATGAAGAATGTTTTCAAGAAATTTGACATTCACGTTCAGTTTACATGTGGCTTCCTCAGCAGGCTAGATGTGCTTGTTCTAAACAGAAAAGAGGACCGAAAAAATGTGCCCGATTAAGCAGAAGCGGCAGGCGGGTTACCGATTGGCTTACCGTCTTCCACCCTGCTCGCGTGTATGGTGAATTTCAGGAAATTACAGACAAACTAGGCTGGAGTTGCGCGTGCTACCACTGCAGTCATCCTGATTGATTTTCATTCATCCCAGCCTGGAGTGCTGACACACCAGCTCGGAGTGCCAGGTAGGGTCTCTGCAGTGAGCAGAGCCAGCCTTGCTGCAGGGCACATCCCTGCCAGCCTCCCTCCTTCCCGGGGCCATCAGGCAGATGATCTGAATTAGAAAGGGGAGACACAGCAGCTCTGGTCCCACCTACAGAGGCTGAGCCGTCACCTGCCTGCCCTGTGTCCAGTCTGACTCAGTAAGAAGGGAAGAAACCCCAGCTCACCCTAAAACTTCACCATTGGGGTGCCCCGAAAGTGGTCCCGAGCCATACGAACCTTACAGCCTGTGCAGTGTTTGCAGGGCAAGAATTTCAGCGTCGCGTCTCTTGTTAGAATGCAGAAAGCTGAGGGAAGTATCAGCCAGGACTTTCTCTTTCTATCCTGCCCACAGCAGTCCTAACAATGGTGGCTATTTTTAAAACTGAAATTGCACTGTGCTGGCTCCTCACACTAATTTGTTTTTTTCCAGGAAAGCCTGACTCTCTGGAATACTTATTAAAGGGCTCCCAGGATGTTCCTGGAGGTTCTTGCGAGGAAGCCGTGCTTCCAGCTCCAGAGCCCTGACTCCGAGAGCAGCTCCTGTCTCCCCAGGGACTGGAAGTGCACCTCCCCGCGTCCCCCACTGAAAAGCTGCATTGCCGTGAGGCTGCCCCCAGAGCCGTCACGCCTCTGTGATTAGCTGGCTTCGAAAAAAAAAGTAGCGAGGATGCAAATCACGCAGCTTAGCTTATTTCTCAGGGAAACAACCGTGTTGCCTTCAAAACTTCTGCCCAATTTGCTGATCTTCTTTTCAGAGGCCCATGTGCTTGTCCCTCAGAAGAACTTTGTAAAATGATGATTGCTTTGGTAGCCATCGCTTTTGTTCCTAGGAGTATAATTAACAAACATCACCTGTTTTCATCTCAGAACTGTACTTTGGATGAATAAATAAAACTAGGGTGATAGTTTGGAATTAATGATGTAGGGGACATAATTAAATAGACACAAGAAACAACAGGAGGGCGTGCGGACTTCTTGCCCCAGGAGTCAGAGAGAGGAGAAGCTCTGCTGTGCACGACAGGGAGTAGAACCAGCCTGTGCGCTCAGCAGCTAGAGAAGGGAGCTGCTCTGTGCAGGGGCCTCGGTGAGCAGAGGCCAGGATGTGCGAGATGACGTTGCTATGGAAGTGTGGTCTTCGATGATTTAATCAGGGCTGTGCATCTGTGCTGCCCCAGTCCCCCCCATTTTCATTCATTTTAATCTAAAACACATATACATGTGTCTACAGATCTCCCTGAGTTCGATGTCACCGTTTGAACCTTATGAAAAGTTCATTTCCCTGAGCATAGCTGTCCAACAGCCCAACTCAGAGCTTCAAGCAACTTAAAACTCTGAGTGTATGTGTGCGTGCGTGTGTGTGTGTGTGTGTGTGTGTGTGTGTGTGTGTGTGTGTGTAGAGAGAGAGGAGATAGATGACAAAGATGACAGGAACGATAACATCATATTTTTAAAGTCATGTGTCTGCTATTTGCCAAGTTCCATGCTAAGAATTTGGTGCACAGTTGCTCCTTATTGTCCTATAAAGACAAGGCAGAGATTTCCATTTTCTTGATCCATTTATCTTGCTGAAGGTCACACATCTAGCAAGTGGTAAAGCTAAGATTTAACTCTAAGCAAAAGTAACAGTTTATTTGAGTTGTAGTTATTTTTATGATGCAGAAAATGCTGTTTTTGTTGGGTCTTTTACCCAACTTTTAAACTTAAAACTACTATTATTTTGAAACATTCAATTCCGAGCTGGGCACAGCAGTGTGTGCCTATAATCTTAGCATTCTGGAAGGCTGAAGCAGGAAGATTGCAAGTCTGAAACCAGTTGGGCAACTTAACAACTTAGTGAGATCCTGTCTCAAATAAAAAAATGAATAAAGATCTGGAGATGAATTCAATGTGCAGGCCCTGAGTTCAAGCCCTAGTATCATCAGAAACAGCAAAACAGTACAGCAAACACTTGACTCCAGGCACGTGAATGAACATTTCTACCCACAGCTTGCCTAGGAGAAGTCAACGAGATGACACTTTTTAAAATAATCACGGTGCCCTCATCATTTATGATGCCGCCATGGTGCCAGCAGACTGCCCTGGTGGTTCATGTGAATGTGTACGCAGATACACAGACATGGACTCACACACAGAGACACATGCCGTCTTGACCAAAGCCAAGGATACTGAACCTGCATAGCGCTTTCTGATGACCACGGAAGCGTACAAGAATGCCTGAGAACCCTACAGCAGCTTTAGTACTATCCTGACAGCAGAAAGTAGGACTTGTCCTTGCTACCCTGGCCACACATTTTCCCCACCAATAGATGTAAAACTAGAAAAGCTAATTGTAGGAACACACCTTCAGGTGGCCGAGAAAACTACACGCACAGCAGGGGGTGCCACAGCCCAGACTGCAGCCCTGAGGACCTGGACTGTGCCTAGGGTCTGTACATTTGTCCCTCGCACCCAAGGACAATACAGATTCTGTACACGGTCACGGTCAAGTGAGAGCGCGAATCTGAGTTACGCTTATTTGTGTGCTACAGTCACGCTTCTTCTGAATATCTCAATGGGCGAAAGTGTTCAGTACTTGACATGAGTAAAATACAGGCAATGTGGGAATTTCTATACAATCAGCCATTATGCTCATATTTTAATTTGATATGTGACACCCTGAATCCACCTGCAGCTCACTCACTGGTGGTCTCGTTTTACAATCTGCCACATCTTGCTTCCATGGCACTGTATCTGGTTTTAAGGGACTGCAAACTGGTACAACCACTATGAGAATCGGTAGGGAGATTCTCCGGGTAGGGGAAAATGGACATTCCACCTGACCCAGCTATGCCTTAACTGAAGAAAGTGCTAAGCACATCCTGTAACAGTGATGTGTGCACACTCACGTGCAAAGCAGCACAATTCACAGTCGCTAAATCTTAGAAGCAACGCACATGTCCGTCAACAGATGAATGGATAAAGAAAAGACAGAACTTGTACACAATGGAGTGCTACTTTGCCATAAAGAAGAACAAACTTGAGACATTTCTAGGAAAACGGATGCACTTGAGACAATTCTTTGTGCCTCGTGAAATGAGTCAGGCACAGGAAGTCAAATGTTGCACTGTTTTTCTAACATGAGAAACCTAAAGAATAAATAAGCAAAAAATCAAAAGCATGATAAGAAACAGAGCGGTGGAGAGGAAAAAGGGACCTGGGAAAGGAGGGATGAGAATGAAGAAGGGGGTAAAAGTGATCAAGATGAGAATTAGTAATTCAGTATCACGCATGCGTATTAATAACAACCAGGGAGAGGAGGACGGATATCAACAACATATACTATACACATTGAAGGCTCACCATCCCCTCCCTCCAGCAGCCAAGGGACACTAATGGGGGCAGTGGAGCCAGGAGGGAAGTGACTAAAGTATGCTTTTGCATGTTCAAATAAACCTCAATGAAACCGTGTGTCTGTATAACCAATGGGCACTGCAGCAAAAAGTGGAGAAAAAACGTGTGAACTGAAATGACATTGCTGTAGTCGAAGGCAGGCGCACCAGTGCCCTGTGAAAGTTGGCTTTGGTGACCGCTGAATCACTGTCAGAAAGCAAGACATGCACCCAAAAGTGCAAGCCTACTAATTGCACACAGAGATGTGTGAACAGCCAGAGTCTAAGGCGGCCAGTTGACGTTTCAGTGTGTTTACATGCTGCTGCATTGCATGCTGGGGAAATCAAAGCAAGAGAAAGGCATGCATGCTACACGCCTGTGGGCAAGCCTCAGGCACACGTGGCATTTTCCCTTCCGGGTTGCTCAGCAGCACGGCAGCACCAGTGACTGAGGCAGCAGCCCTGATATCGTCACATCTCGCCAAGACCCTCTGACCTGGCCCTGTGAACACTATTCCTTATGCCTGATACAATCCTGTGGCCACCTGGAAAACTGGGCAATGTCAGCACCCAGGAGGGACAGCGTGGTCCTGTGCCAGGTCTCCTAAGCCGAGGGGTAAGTCTCAGGTTCTTCCCCTATGAAACAGGAGTAAGGCCAGCTTGTGCCCGGGTGAGAGGTGCTCGTGGAGGAGAACAGAAGTTTCCGAGGCTGCGTCATGTCCCGTGGTGTGGCCTATCTCCAACCTTGTCAGTTTCCATGGGTGGATGTGAAAAAATCAACAAAGGAAGGACATTTTCATCTTGGGGACAGGAGAGTTCTCCAGCAAGTCCACTGTCAGAAACGAGCTCCGGGTCAAATCGGGGTGGTCCCAGCACCGGAGATCTCAGCACTCTAGAGTCATGTCCCAATTTAGAAGCTCAGCAGGTGGGGACCAGCATGGAATTTTTAAGTCAATGATTCTTTATCGGCATATGTGCGCGATACATGATAGTTACATTCATCTTGGAAAACCGGTGCGCGCACATGTTGCATCTAAACCGTTTCTACCTCTCCTTCTCCTCCCCCTGCCCCTTGTCCTCTTTCCCCAAAACCTTATTCCACCTTCACAAAATCTACCACCCCTTTTCCAATCCTCTCTCTGTCTCTCATTTGCCTCAAAATTATTTATATTTAGGATTTCTCATATAAGAACGATCATGTGCTAGTCAATCTTCATGTCTGATTTATTTCACGTGGGTTATAATCTCAAGATGCATCTATGTTCCCACAAACCAGCATTTGTGTTAAACAAGCTCCCACCCCAGAGGCATCCAATGCTAGGTCCATTTTGGAAGCCATGAATCTAAGCTTTTAAGATTATCGGTTTCTCTTGAGTATGAGGTTGAACTTGTGAATTTCCCTAATTCCTGGAAATAGTGCTCTCTGCTCATTCTTTTTCCTCTTTTTTCTTTTCCCTCCCGCAGTGCAATTTTTTTTTGTAAATAAGAACATTGCTTTAAAACACGAGAGAAAGAAACACGTGCTTGTGTTAGGCAGGTGGGCAGGAACATCTCCTCTTCCAGCTTACAAACTCTCAATGTTACTATGTTTATAAAAAGTTAGCAAGTGAGGCAGAAGTATGATTTGTTTTGAAAGATTCTCATCCAAAATTGGTCAAAAATTAATGTGGCATTAAAGAGAATCATTTGTCTTGACTTGTTCTCATTTGGGGTGCATGTTTTTTTATGAAAACCATCTCAGATGTTTCCTGTAGTGGCCCCAGACTCTGTCTTTTACAGCACATATGACCACCCAGTTCCCCCAAGGCAGCACGCTGGGCCCAGAATCCTCTCAGAAGTCCAAAATATAATCTTAGTTGGCTCACTGTCTAAGGATAGAAAATTGGAAGGAAGGGAGTGGGGAACTGGAAGACATGGAGTGGTATCAAGAGGGCAGATGCAGTCGGGTGTGGTGAGCAATTTTAATAATTTGGTGAGACCCTGTCTCAAAACAAAACCAAAGTGGACTGGGCGCTCTAGGTTCAATTCTCAGTACCAGAAGGAAAAAGAAAAAAAAAAGAAAGAAAAGAGAAACAAAGAGGAAAAAAGGCCACCCAAAAATGAGAGGTGGTGTCGTCAACGCGTGATAGAACGGAAATACACTGCATGCTTTTTCCAAGTTGAGGAAATGCATTGCCACAACAAAGCAAATAGTGAACTACAATTCCCAGATCTAAACACTAACTTCTGAAAACAGCATCTCTGAGAGTCAGATTTGTTACATGCTTCCACTTCCGGGTTTCCCTGCAAAGGGTCTGGTGGGGTTGGAAGAAGCGGATCAGGAGGCTGAGACCGAGGGGCAACAACCTGCGATTTCCTGAATTTTCACGTGAATGATGTCCACCAACATATGTGAGCAACACAAGGGCACACATCTGCAGATGACGTTCTTTCTTTCAGCTTTTCAAGTTTTTGCTAAAGGACATATAAGCCCACGTTAGCCACTTTTGTGAAACCACCTAGTGTGAGATAGAATCACTTACTAGAACCTTCTGCACTGAGTGTCCTTTAGTGGTAGGTGTGTCCACCACCTGCTTTCTAACATGAAATTTCAGAAATCTCGTGGCAGCCGGGAAGCCCGTGGGGTGAGGAAGACCCTGGCAGCACAGGCTGAGGCAGGACAAATTCTCAAGGTCACATCTCCAAGACCCAGCCGTTTCCTTTCCATATGTCTGCACCCGAACTCTTCATAACCTCTGATAACACTCCCAGCTCCTAAATCCACCAATACACTAATCCACCGAGGGCAGAGCCTTTGGGGTGCAATCATTTCTGAAGACCCACTTGTGAGCATGAGACTTCTTGGGAAGACATTTCAGATATAAATTTCAGCAACAGTTAAAGTGTTGTTTTTTTCTGTGACTTAAGATGAGAAGTCAGCAAGACTCGCCTCTCAGATCATGCACAGGTGACTTTGTACACCTGTTCTCAGAAGAATCCAACATTGCTGCTCTAACTCCAGTGCATAATTCCTACTCAGGTGGAGGAAAAAAATGGCACAACTGATGGAAAATGAGATTTATGGCACCAACGCACTACAGTGTAAAGGTGGAAGTTCCTACAGTATCATCAGTCTTTTTCTGTGAATTGTGTCTACGCCTTCCTCGTATCTGCCGATGTCCTTGTTCCACTATCTCAGGTGTCCAAGTGTTCGGGGGACATACTTTTCATAAGTAGCGTTTTTTCTACAATCAGGTAGTTGTAGTGGAGGAAGTCAGTAAAGACATATGCTAAAATAAATATATTTTGATAATGGCAGTGCTGTCGAGAGGAAATGAATTCCTTCTTTTCCCATTTACTTAAGAAACATATTTCATCTTTTGTCCTAAACATCTTAATTTCACAATTAAAAATGAGGCAGCAGACAATAGAAACATTGCACTGTGATGTACTTGCGTATGGACCCAACACATGATGCAAAAGAACGCTTCGTGTCTATCAGCACACGAAGAGAATCATCAAAAATCAAGTCACCTCATGAACAATTATTGAAACACAAGTAAATGCGTTAGAGCATACCTTAGCGATGCTGCTCCCTCTTAGGCTGACTCATATGTACTTTGTAGATGAATATGCTAAATACCATGCTACTACCATGGTATGATGTGCGATCTAAAATACAGTAAATTTTTAAGTTAATAAAGTAATGAAGAAAACATATTTCCATAAATCTCCCTAAAGACACTCCCCTCCCTTTGGACACACTTGCCCCATGTTCTTGGCAATTTATGAAGCAGTTCTGGAAGCCTTCTCCTACGAGCACTGTTGGTGACCTTTCAGGCTCACTTTGTCTTGGGGAAGCAGCCAGAGATCCCAAGGTACCAGACCAAGTAAATCCCACGAATGAGGATGCACTGTCCCGCGTGTGTAGATGCCTGGTGGCCCCTGGAAGCAGCATTCACCTTGATTTTGCTCAGAGCTTGTCAGGACACTCAAGAAGGAGGACTTCAGAACTGCTTCAAAAACTGGCAGGAATGATGGGGTGAGACGCCAGGGAGAGGATTCGGGAGGAGGTTCATGGCCGTGCAGCCTTTGCTGCTATTTATTCTTTTTAATTTAAGCACACTCTACGGTTTCCTCATCTCTATACTAGCACTATAACAAGGATTAAATTATGGGAACAAATCCATTGTGTCCCTGTGAGAGAAGCACTTGTGGTCTAAATGAAAATTCCACTAATACTGTCTTTGTTTATCATCTAGAATAACTCCTTCAAAAACAAACAAGGAAAGCAAGCACGTATGTCAGCATGGCTTTCAAACAGAATTCTCTGAAGAGTGAACACCTGTGATGGGGTCACACCTTATAAGGTCATTCTTCCTGTATTCCACCATCAAAAATCTTAGTAGCACCAACAGCTATAGATTGTATCAAGTAGCATGAAAATATACTCAAAAGTATTGTTTTTGAGGTATGTATGAAATGGAATGATTCATTTTTCATTCTTGGAAATAGTAAATAAATTTTGAATGCTAAGAAGAGACTTTACAAAAAATTAAGAAACCAGCACAGGTAGACATGATTCTGTTCCACAGCGACCTGCAAGGTCTGTCGCACTAGAGGCACCTTGTCACAGAGATGGGAAGGCTCTCCTCACCAACAGTGGCAGAGACAGTATTCTCTGAAACATTCTAAAGTTTGGGAATTGTTCAGAGCTTAGATTGTTTTCTCATCATGTGCTTCCAAACATAAATTTAAATAAAACTACTAAGCAACTTCTTTTTTTAGGTACTTTTTTACATCATTGTCCAAACTGGAAAAGAACTTCATGCTTCATATTAAAATGTGAATGCATAAATAAAATTCAGTAGAGCTGTCTCCAAATGAAGCTTACAGAAAAATGAGTTTAGAATCTAGCATGTAGGCACACAGCTAAATGAATACAGATTTCTCATTATAGGGGTTTATAACCTGAAACAAAAGTTTTTGAAGGAGAAATTTTATAAGTAGGGTTATATGAGTACAAAATTGTTCATTTTCAACTCAATTACATCTGAGAGCTCTAACTGAGCTAGCAAAACCATATTTTTTTGGACTCCATTTCATTTAAAATTTTCACATCTCTTTAAAAGCTCAAAATTTTCATTGGCTGTCAGTTAAACATTACATTAACACTGGATCTAAAAATACAAGTGCAAACCCTCTGCAAGACAGCTTGGGTGGCAGCACAGATGTGACGATCACAAGGTTTCCACACGACAGAGAATCCCACAACTCCAAGTTCACCACCAAGTGCTGTGCTGACTCACTGACACGCAACATGATTCTAGTAGCTCACGTCCATATTAGGCCATGACTGAACTCTCAAGAGGCGCAAACAGATTTAAACTGTGTCCATTCTAATTTTCAACTACATGCCACTAAGGATAATTTGGCGACTGATTCACTGAGTCATGATTTTAAAAAATTGATTAAAGCAATGATTGTTGCAGCCGAAACTTCTCTCCCCTCTTCACTTGGGTCCTGCTTGCCTCTTTCTGTCTATCCTTTTATAGATATGTACAAAAAGACAAAACACAGGCTGGAGGAGTTGTACAATGGTTAGAATGCTTGCCTAGGAAGTGCTAGGTCCTGAGTTTGATTCTCCAGTACTACATAAACTGGGCAGGGTGGTACATGCCTGCAATCACAGCACTAAGGAGGCTGAGGCAGGAGGATTGCCCTGAGTCTGATGCCAGTTTGCGCAACAGTGTGAGTCCAAGACCAGCCTGGACTACAGAGCAATACCATCAGATCTCATCCCCAGGAAAGGGCAGGCTCGTATCACCTCCTGTGTCAAAAATGTGTTTTCATCAGAACTCAGTTCACTGGCCTAAGAGTAACAAAGTTTATTCCAGTCAAAAGGGCCATGGCCACACCTCAGAGAAAGCAGAAAAAAGACATAATTCTCCAATTAAGTTGCTACTGGTAGCTACTGACCGCTAAGATTCTTACGATGCAAGATACAGCGCAAACTTTCATTTTAATTGATTTTTAAACTGTAGTCATCACTGAAAGTGTTACGGTCTTAAAACTAAATAATTTCCACTTGCAACTTCTGTAGCCCAAGAAACTTGTTCATCTGAAAATAAATAAAATCATTTAACCAACTTCATAGTCACTGAAGCTCGAGCAGAACTGGCTACCTGTGACTGCAGAAAAAGTAACTGTCTTTTAGAAACAGCAATAACATTCAAAATGATATAAATAACTAATACTATATAGTATATGATTATGTTTAATATATAACTATATATGGATTTATAGACATATATATGACACATATTAAGTATCACATCATCTCAATGTTAAACAGCCATATGGGTTGCATATGAGTACGATGTATGAACAGATTATGATACATTGCCATGTAAGTATGATAAGTAATACAGAATTGTGTGCATTATACATATTTGCTCGCTTGCCATCAATACAGAGCTAAGTGATCATGACTAATCTGCATAGAAAGAAGGGAAATATTGTCTAAACAAGTAGGGAAACTAGTTATTCTCCGAGTCTCCAAGGATTTCTCAAATTCTAAATACTTCAACATTACCAACACAGAGCCTCCTTTTCAACCAGGATTCAAAGTTGCATCATTACGGTTTCCAATACAAAGATCCCTAAGTTAGTTTTTTTTTTTTTTGATGTTAAAGTTCACCTTGGTTCTATGACATGTTAAGGAGATTCTTGAAACCATGCTGGCTAAAGTAGTGTAGGGGTGACAGACGCCTCGGGTGGGTGCTAAGAAGCTAAAAGAAACCTAAGCTTTCCTTCTCCATAATTTTCATGGCAAACTATGGTCATTCCATGACTAACACATATAAGGCTCAAATTCTCACCAATGCTGGGTAATAGCACAGTTGAGGATTATTTGCATAATGACCTTTGAGTAATCTCTCCTACCTTGTTTATTTCAGCAAGTAAACACACACATTTCTGTTTGCTTGATGAAATGTAATCCTGCCTTTACAGTGCCTGTGAAGCCAGGAGAAATGGTAACGCGGCACAGCTCTTCAGAAATCAGCTGTTATCCAGAAATTGCAGAACTACCTCACACGCAGCTGCCAGGCATCCCTGAGAGAGTCTGTTGTTCATACAACAACTGCACGCTTGGAGCTTGGCAGCAACATTCAGTGCGCGGGGCTGCAAGGTTGGGAGGGTCCCCAAGAGATGAGTGTCCCCGGGATGCGGTGCAAAGAGCGGACTCAGCGGCTAACTTCCTGAGCAACGCGCTCCTAGTGAGGAGCTGTCTGAGGAAATAAAGCTATTGCCCAGAAGCAGAAGGAGGAAGAGAAAGAGAAGGAAGCCTGAAGAGGAAGGGAAGGAGGGAGAGGAGGACTCTGGGAAAGACAGCCGAGAGGAGAAAAGACTCCATGAATGTTAATGGGGTCTGAGAAAGGAGACCCACAGCATGGCCACTGGAAGGGGAGGGAATGACGCTCGGGAGATGTTACGGTGGATGGCAGACCGAAGCCTGCCGGGCCGGCCGCTTGGGCAGACCTGAGCTGCCTCAGGGAGCAGACTCTGCTTCTTGGGCACATCAGAAGCTCTAAATTTTGCCCTGTGCAATCTGAAACCACAGTACAAAGAATAATCTACCTAGTGACCTCTTTATGCGAAGCTCAACGTCAGATCCCAAAGTGGCTGCCCTCGAGGGGGCCTGGGGCGCAGTACAAGACAACAGGATGGCAACCACACAGCAAGCACGGGGCGCCTGCGGGACCCTGTCGGAGAGACAGGAGAGACGCTACCCTGAAAAGGGAAGGATGCTTCCGTGGCCTTGCAAAGCTTCAGTCGGCAGGGGACAGGGAAGGCCCAGCAGTGACTGGTAAGCCGGATCTGGAAGGAGGACGCAGAGAAGGAGGGGGCTACCACTGAAAATGTCACCAGCAAAGGGAAAGAACTAGGGGATAGCCCGGCCCGACTGCCGCGCTGTGGCTGGGGAATGTGGTGACCACAGAGAGCTGGGTGGACCAGAGGCGGGACAGGCCGCTGGGCAGGGATGGGAAGGTTTGACATGCCGCCCGTCTTAACGTTCCTAGGCAGGCAGGTGGGCTCAGCGGGGCACCTGAGGTCATGCAGGCTTCACCTCTGCACAGCTAGTGAGGCTCGGAGTTTGCTTATGAATAGACTCACAGCAGCAGGTGTGCACTGGGCTGGAGCAGAGAACCAAGAGAGATATTCTTGAAGATGCCATACTGGCTCTGGTTACTAGGAAGGGAGCAGGGGTGCTACATTTTTAACAGATTTTCACTTTTTTGATTTTTGAGACAGGATCTGGCTCTGTAGCCCAGGCTGGTCCTGAACTCACTATGCCATCCAGGCTGGCCTTGGACTCATGGCAATCCTCCTGCCTCAGCCTCCCGAGTGCTGGGGTTACAAATGTGAGCCACCTCACCCAGCTTTTGTATGTAGTGCTGGGGAATTGAACTCATGGCTTTGCACTTGCAAGGCAAGCACTTTAGCCACTGCCCCATTCCTGTAACCCCTCCACTTTTTTTTCTTTAACCGAAGTAAAACTTAATGGTTTCTAAGTGTCGTGGGTTAAGCTTTGATTATTGAAATCTCACTCCTTGATAAAGCCAGATTAACATGGATGTCATCATACATCCCGTGATCTGCACGTTCATGAAATACATCAACCATGGAATGCATTTCGTATTGGGTTACATGTTTCCATATGATTCCAGGAGTATTTCACGGACTCAGGCAGGTCCAGCCCATTTTCTGTATAAATCACAGGAGGATCTTAAGTTTGAGTTCACCCTGGGCCATCTATCAAGATCCTGTTTCAAAATTAAAAATGAGCTGGGGTCGTAGTTGCATGTGAAGGCTCTGAGCTTGATTCCCAGTACCACACACACACACACACACACACACACACACACACACACACACACACAGAGAGAGAGAGAGAGAGAGAGAGAGAGAGAGAGACTACCACTTTGACAGAAAAAGCATTTTCGGCAGAAAGCAAGCACTTGCCTGCAGGTATTTCCACACCAGCACACTTGTGGAAGAACACGAAGCCCAGAAATCACGGGCCTCTCCAGGAGCCTTACTCTGCCCGCCTCCTCCACCCTTTGCCGCTGTCTTGGGTGACAGCACATTTTCACCCTGATGGGAAAGAAGTGTGGTCAGAGCCCTCGGCCTCCGTTGAGCCGTTCTGACGTTCTCGTCAGCTCCCCTTGCTTCCTCGTCCTCCCTGGCACAACCGAGACTCTTCTGAAATTGCTCCCATCCGCGACAGAGACAAATCAAAAATTAAAGGTGAAACTCGTAGCCCCAGGGCGGGAGGAAGAGCTGAGCCGTTACATGCCTGTCTTGCAATCTCAAGGCCCTTGGGTTCCGTTCTCCAGCACTACATAAGCCGAGCATGGTGGTGCATGCTTGTAATCAAAGCACTCAGGAGGCTGAGGCAAGCGGATTGCCATGAGTTTGAGGCCAGCCTGGGCTACATAGTGAGCTCAGGACCAGCCTGGACAGTGAGACCCTGTCTCAAAAACAAAAACAAAAACAAACAAACAAACAAAAAAAACAAAACTTGTAGTCAAAAAGAGAATGAAGGAAAGGATAAGATTTGAGGTGAGTTCTTTCTCTTGGTTCCTAGGTCTCCTACATTAAATTTTGCTGAGAAGCTCTGCCCTTCGAGCTGCTCCTTGCATAAGTATCCGATCTCTGTCATAAAGAGAAGTTGCCACAGGATAAAAATGCAGTTGACTGTTGTTCGTGGAAAGACAGGGGGCAGAGTAAGAGCAGCTTGTCATCAGTCGTCACATCCAGTGAGGCTTCTGGCCGGTGCTGGACCTTACCTGGCAGGCTTAGGGAAGCCACCCGGGGGTGGTCTGGGGTCACCCAGTGAAATGCACATGCTTTAATTCTTATCTGAGCTGGCATTTACAATAAACCAATAAAGTAAGAGGCACAGTATCATTGGCTTCCAACGGTGAACTTAAGCACTGAACTAATTCAGAGGTGTTACGGTTTAAATCTAAGATCTCCTCCCGAAGGCTGTGTGTGTGGAAGACGATTGGGCCACTCATCAGTGGATGAGTTTATGTTCTGATAGGAGGTGCAGTCCGGTTGGAGGGGGTCACTGCGGGGGTGACCCGGGAGGGTGAGTCCTACCCCCAGCGCCTCCCTGCCTCTCTGCCTCCTGGCTGCCATGCAGGGAGCTGCGTTCACCCATGCCAAGCCCTTCTCCACTGCTCATCAGCCACATGGGGATGGAGACTTTGGAGACTGTGGGCTAAATTACACCTTTCACTTACGTTGTGGGAATTGGGCATTGCGTCCTAACAACGGGAAAGTGCTGGGACAAGGGGCAGCCGTGACACCTTCCCGGTGTGCTCCTGGTTATGACCGTGTACTAAACCAAGTCCAGCACACACGCAGGCTATGCCCTAGCCCCTGCACGTGCCCTGCCCCGCCTGCCATCTTGGAGCAGCCTCCATGGCAGCTGAGTCAGGGAAAGCCCTCTGCAGCTACGCTAACGGGTCAAGGTGGAGGGATGGAGCAGATGTGAAGCAGGTGGGGACAGAGTGATAGAAAACACAAGCGGGTCATTTCCGTGTCGGAGAGTTCAGAGCAGGATTCACTTTACTTGCTCCACATCTGGGAGGGTGTGTTGTTTCTTTCATTCCAGAATTCAGGGGAAGAATGCTGTAAAAGGTTGATGGATGAAGCTGACTATTTGGAAAGTTAAGGTGACGGCTATTTTAGAATGTGAAAAAAGGACATGAACTTAAAAACTATGAGGTATACACAACCGAAAAAGAACTCCTGGCCATTAGAATGGAAAAAATGGTCACAGGAAAAGAAAAATTATTTCATCTGAATTATTAACTTTGATGTTGATTTTTTAAAATCAGTTTTTATAAAACCACACTAAATGGCAAATATTCTCTGGAGATGTAGCAAGTGGCTGACAGGAGCATCTGCCATTCCTCTCCTAGAGAGCAGGCACATGACCATCACTTAGGAGCCCCTTGACCATAATTTCCATTTCTAGTGGCAGAGTATCAAGCTCTTTTCAAGAGAATCGTCTCGGAAAGATCACGCATTTCGATTTAGCTGCAGGAATAAACAGAATGAAAAGCTTCTGGCTGGCATCAAAATCCAAGCATATATGCAACCATCTTTTAGGAATGGCTACATAGGATAGTATTTGTGTCCCCAAAGAGCTCTTGCTTTTATGAAACTCAAAGGAAGAATGTCCTCTCTGCCTCCCAACAGATTGCACGTGGGGTCCCATTGGCATGGTGGGCCAAGTGTAGAGCAGCACCTGCTTGACCAGAGCAGGGAACGCCCACCCTGTATGGCTAAGTTGCCCACACTGCCTTTCTATCTTTGCAGGGGCACAGCTCTTGCCGTTCTTCACGGAATTTTCTTTACAAGTTAAACTTTCAGTGATCACAATAGCGCTGGCATGAGCTCCCTGGCTCAGTCCCCACTCTAAGGAGACCTCATTCCCAGTCACAAAATGAAGTTAAGATCCTACTGTAATTGCCAAATCAAATTCTCTCCAGTAGTGAGAAGCACATGAGAAGCAAAGGGGTGTGGACCTCTTTTGTGGGCCCCCTCAGTTCTGGATAATTTCCTAGACTGGTACTTGCCAACCGCAGCTTCGGAGTTTCGTTTAAACTTTTAAGAATGGGTACTTGAGGAAAGTGCACTTAAACGGAAGTTATTAATACGGACTGAGAAGACGCTGATGGGAGGAAGTGACGTGTTCAGGGCAATGGCAGACGGGAGGAAAGCGGCACCATCCTCATCCTTGTGCGGTGAGACCCAGACACTCTAATAAATCAGTGGACGAAGCAAGGCGAGCTGGAGGCCCTGAGGTGTCCATTTGCCACTTGGCCCCTGTCTGATAAAGTTGAGCCTCGCAGGAGGAAGCTTAAATTTGACGCCGTGTGTTCACGCTGAAGTGCAGTGTTAGTACAGGCGTTGCGTTTACACACCCAAGCGGCAGTGAGAATGAGCCGGGAGGTTCTCAAGGTCCACGGCAGCTGCACAGTCCACCTTACTGAGATGCGCAGTCTACCAACTTACTCGAATTCTTAGGTCTTCGTTGGAGACTTTTTTTTTTTTAACTGTTCTTATTTTGAAAGGTTGAAACAGGGAAGGTTAGGGCCAAGGCAAATCTAGCCAAGACCAAAACTGAACGCTCTGTGCACACACAGTGACTGTTTTCATTGTCACGCTGTAGCTCACGTACAGCCAAGACAGCAATTAAAATCGCTGGTATAGGCATTGAAGTAGCAAAGACTAGTAATTCTATGTTTTCCTGGATTTGCCTGGAGCGCATGGCTGTCTGCAAGGACACAGTCAGGGCAACAAAAGCCATCATACCTGGAGGCATTTTCCCCCCATTGCCGAAGCAAGAAAAATAAAACAGACCGAGGAGTCTAGGCGGAAAAGAGGTGTCTACCACGTCAGCTTCAAGTGTGTTAGCGTTTAGTGTTACGCCTAGGACGTGCTGCACCGGGCGGTGAGAGCCGGAAAGCACAGAGGGCTGACTCCAGACTTGAACGTGAAATCAAGTGTGCAGACGGGGCTACGTGATAAACAAGTTTCTCAATTGTAGAAGAGACATTTTAAAAAATTTACTACATAAGCCACACATTTTAAGTTTTTTTACACATTGGTCTTTTGTTACTTTTTTCTTCCTCCTTTCTTTTTTCTTTTAGTTTCCCTTCTCTTCCCTTCCTTCCTCTTGCCTTCTTTTCTATTCCCTCTTCCTCCCTCCCTCTTCCTCCCTCCCTCCCTCCCTTCCTCCCTCCTTCCTTCCTTCCTTCCTTCCTTCCTTCCTTTCTTCCTTCGTTCCTTCCTTCCTTCCTCCTTTCTGATGCTGAAGAATGAACCCCAGGGCCTCACATATGCTAAGGAAGTGATCTAACACTGAGCATCCACAGCCAAACATAGATCGATCCGTTGATTGATTGCTTGGTTTTGTGTGTGTGTGTGTGTGTGTGTGTGTGTGTGTGTGTGTTTACATATGTCAGTAAACAATTCAGGAAATTCACTTCTGTGGTTTGAACCATGTCTCCCAAAGCCCTTGTGTTAAAGGGTTATTCCAGAGGCGGTGCGTGGCAGAACCTGTAGGTGCTCTTGACTTTTAGAATATGGGGCACCTTAAGACGGCCTCCAAATGGCTGGGGGCTTGCTCTAAGGAGGACAGGGGTCCGGACCCCCATCTCTTTCAGCTTCTGCACTCCTGATGGAAGAGATTTGACCCGATGTGGGTTCCCTGCCATCACCACTCTGTCCTCTCCCTGGAAGGCCAAAAGGGTGTGGCCAGTACTTTTCTCTTTGTAAGTTAATTATGTGAGATATTTTGTTGTAGGAATGGGAAGCTGATGAGTGCATGCACACCACACACCCAGACACACACACACACACACACACACACACACACACACACACACAACACAACACATCTGTAATGAATTAAATTTGGCTAATTATAAGGCCGAATTTTCAAAGATTTTTTTCTTTGCTGAACTTATAAGAAATATATCTTTCTTAAAAATCGGAGATGAAAATCCTATGCGGGCAATAAAACAGGGCCAAACTGTTGCACATTATTTCTTAGCTTTCCAGTGAAAGAACTAATGTTATTTGACCTTTACAGTTTTATTAGATCATTGCTTTCTTCAAAGAGTCCTTCCTTAAGACCACCCAGGAGTTCCGGCTAATGGAAGAAGCAGCCTTGAGATGATTTTTAGGAAGATTCGCTGCTAAGACACACTGCCAGCTTTGTCCTTGTGGTCCCTCTTTGGGACTGATAGCATAATGTAAAGGTCAGTGCTAAACCTGAAGTATGCCTCGAAAACACCACAGCCAAAAAAAAGTTAAGCCTCTCTGCTCTGTCTCACAGCTACCCTGCTCCATCCTTTGAGACACAGAAGCTCTGGAAAGCACAGTGAGCCACCCAAGGAGATCATAAAAGCCAAAGTCCCAGATGTAGAACCAACCAGGTTTGCAGTGGTGTAGGGATTTCTGAGTTCAGGGAAAGTGAAAGCTGTTGTTCAAAGTGGAAAAGTCCAGCCACAGAAGTCACATCAGGTGCTTGATCATGGTGGAGGCATCTGTAGATGAGAGCGGGAGACCTGATGGGAAGACCTTTGAGGCCCATGTTGGAATTCCGCCTCAGCGAGATTTGAGGTAATTAACGCTTCCAGCCACGTTAAGGATATGTTTCTAGGTTTCCGCTTACATTTTAGGGCTGGTTTATACAAATCTCACATATTGAAAGGGCCATAGATCATCCTTTTCAAAAGAGGCTCTTTCACTTTTAGATTATGACACTATATGCTTCCAATTTCTCCTCCTTAGGCAAAGACATATAATATAATATGGAGGTCGATCGTGCACTTTGTGTTGTTAGATATTCAGGCTTGTTAGAATTAGTCCATAGCGTCCTTTACTTCTACTCGGATGATTTCACTATTACGATGTTATATGTTTTTTGCAATCATACGTTTCATGTGTGCATATGCATTACTTCTGAAAAACTAGACAAATTAAGAAAAAAGAGAACCACGAGAGTGAGACAATCCAGGAATTCTGCTTTTGCTTAGCATGGAGAAAGAATGGCAGGCTGTAACTTACTGTCTAAAACCACTTAAAAATGGACAAAAACAGAAAAAAAAAATCCCACCCTTCAGAACTCAAGATATTGGACAATATGTAAAGAAAAGCAGTTACCTGTGACTAACATGAAGCAGATGAGATTCCCACGACAACCATCTTACTGTCCACAAGAAGTTTCTGTACCACACAGGAGGAGGAACGGGCCAGAGGTCATTAGACAACCTCAGTGGACTAGATGGGGCTAGAAGTTCTGGAAATTTAAGGACTCGAGAGACCACCGAGTAGAAAAATGGGGCTACAGAGAGCAGAGAGAAAAGCTCGAAGGGTGAGCGTGGGACTTCCATAGAGGCAGCCCTCAAACATTTAATGGGAATGGACCAGTCATGTGTGTGAGGGATTTGTCCATGTTCAGGGAAGGCATCGCTGAGTCATCGTCAGGCATTAGCTGTTACCTGGCACGGGTGCTAGAATTATCCACCAAGTACAGAGAGTGCTGCTCAATGGTTGGGGCACTGGTTCAGTGTCTTTTTTTTCTGTGAATTTTATTTTTAAATGGCAAATTTTGTCAAATATTGAATAGTTGCCTGGCACCCGGTAAATGCCTAATTCATGTTAGTTTTCAGAATAGTTTTTTTTTTCCATTGAAATTCTGCCTTATTATTTGAAAGCCATAATTTGAATGATATTGAGCATGGAGAAGGCAGCAATGACTTAAGAGCATACAAATCAAAAATTATTCTGTAATCAAAAAATTTAAATGAATCTCAGACTTCAATACACTGAGGGGTACATGATTCAGGAGTTTAAAAATTGTATTACATATGCAATTTTAGCTTTCTTCTTGCCTAATAATTGTGTGTGTATATGTGTGTGTGTGTGTGTGTGTGTGTGCACATATGTGTATATATATATTTATACATATCTAAGTTTTAGAATGTTTACTCAGTAGTGGAGGTTGTGACATTAAGCTAACTGCAGCCTGTTGTATGAACCATCATAGCTTAATAGAATGACCCACAAGAATCAAACTCTTTGTAATTACCTTAACCTCATCTTTAGTCAATGAATATTTTTAGAAATAAATAGTATTTTAGTCAATGAATGGAAATATTTTAGTGATATTTTTAAGGTATCCAGTTCTAAATAAAGTAGAATTAAAAATTTGTAGCACTCAATGTAAAGCTACTAGGTATATACAGAAGCATGAAAATATTTTTTTTTTAAAGTGAAGAAAGAGTTAATTAACATACTGATCCAGACTTGACCCGGAGGCCAGAAATAGGAGATAAGAACATTAAAATGCTATTATGTCCAGGTTACAAATGTTCAACAACCTAAAAGAATTCTGAACAAAGACCTTGGAAAAGACCCATATGAAATATTCAGAAAGAAAAATTAGGATGTCTGAGACAAGAAAAAAAATTATTAAATGAAATAAATGGAAGATTAAATTCAGTGTGAAAAAGAGAGGTTGAAGATTTTGCAACTAAAATCCAAAAAGACACATAGAAAGAAAAAAATAACAAAAAAGGCATATCCACCCCCCCGCCCCCACACACACACCACTGCAGAATGACTTAAGTGGCCAAATAAACATGCAGTTGAAATCCTGAGCGGAATAGAGGGGGAAGAAAGAAAAATTTGGAGGAAGTAATGAAAGAGAAATTTCAATTTTGACAAAGAATAAACCCACAAGAATTCAGCAAATTCTAAGTACTAGAAATATGATGACAAGTAAATCAAGAAACATAATAATTAGTTGCTTAAGATCAGAATTGAAAAGAATATCTGAAAGTGAAAAAAGGACAGAGAGAGAGAGAGAGAGAGAGAGAGAGAGAGAGAGAGAAGGGAAGCATTATTTTTTTTTAAATAAAAGGATTTTTCTAATGTCTAAGGATGCTGAACTTTTTTCCCCATCTATTTGCTGGCCATTTGTACTTCTTCTGAGAACTGTCTTTTCATTTCAATTGTTCCTTTTTAAGGCGGGGTTTTCATTTTGAGGGATTTATTTTTCTTCCATTCTCTGCCAACATTACTCTAATACCTAAGCCAGACAAAATGCCACGAGAAGGAAAGTATATTCTACTTATCTATCTTTCATAAATACAGGTGAGTTTTCGAAAATTAACAAATCTAATCCAAAAATATAGAAAATGGATCAAAGCAGTGTTTAATTTAGAATTTCAAAGCTTACCCTATTTTAGAAAATCAATCCAATTCATTGTATTAACCTATATATATATATATATATATATATATATATATATATATATATATATATATCAGTAGAAACAATATAGCTATAGGCATGTGGATATGTCATCTCAATATATACAGGGAAACGTGACATCCAAAATCTAATCCTATAATAATAAAATTAAGAACAAAGGGTACAAAGGAACTTCTTTTTACAACAAAAGGCATTTATATGCAACTCACAGCTAATATACTTAATATCACACTTCATATGGAAATACTGAATTATTTATCCTACGATCAGAATAAAGAGAACACATATTTTTGCTACTTAGTTTAAAAATTAGTAAGGAGGTTTCCAGAAAATGATTAAGACAAGGAAAAAAAAGTATTGTTAGAAAGTGTAGAAAATGTATTGACTAAAAAGGAGGAATTAAAACTGTATTTAAAGACCATGTGATCATCTACAAAGACAAATCATATGGAATCTACACGAAAACCTACTATAATATGTAACTGAGTTTGTTAAGAGTTCTTAGTACAAGGTCCATGTGCAAATGTTTATTTCATTTCCATATACTACAAGTAAATAATATTAAATTAATATTTAAAGAATATCATTTACCATGGTGTCAAAATAGTACCAAAACTATACCTAGATCAAACCCTGAAAATTGTAAGTCATTTTATTTGGTAAATGAAATAAATAACAAGATTTGATGTCTTGATGGAACAGAGATCTCAGTCTTACGATGAGATCAGTTCTCTCCAAACTGATCCTTATAGATTCGAAGCATTCCAATCAAAATACTAGCACATATTTTGTAGGAATGGATAAGGTAATTCTAAATTTCAGATGGAAATGCAAATTATCTATAATAGTCAAGACACCTCACAAAAAGGAAGAACCAAACTGCACCTACTGCTGTACTGCAGTGAAATCGAGGTTTAGGGAAGGTGGGAAGCATGACACTCCAGGATTTAGGTATCACATCCTAAAGGATGGTGTTCCCCATGTTGTAGTCTGAGGTGAAGTCATTGGTCTGTAGATTGGTCTGAGTTTTTTAAAATTAACAAATCTAATCCAAAAATACAGAAAACGGATCAAAGTAGTGTTTAACTTAGAAATTCAAAGATTACCCTATTTTAGAAAATCAATCAATGCCACCCAGCCCCTAGGATATTGTTCCATGGAGAGGGCACATTATTCACCCCTCTCATCCTCAGCCAGGCTGGTCATCCCAGCACAGGGAGGACAGGACGGAGAAAGGGGAACAACTCATATGTACAAATAAGATGTCATAATTCAGTGTTGGATTTGTAATATTTTCATTATTATTCTTCACTGAAATAATTTTGGTATGACGTGTGTTTGAAAAACATGGTGTGTGTTCAAACAAAAAACATTACAGTATAAAACCATATTGTCCCGAATACCCTTCAAAATATTAATCCCCCTCAAAATATTAACACTCTTCCTCACTGTGAGCACGTTTCCCGTCATTCTTGCCACCTGCTGAAGCAGCTCTGGAGACACTCTTTTCTAAGTGGCTTCATTGCATTGTTTACACTGACTCAATGCCCTCAATCGACTGGAAACGTAGAACTTTCAAGGTCAATATGACTTACGGAAGAGCCAAAAGCCACACAGCGCTGATCCGGTGACTGAGGTGGAAGACACACCGCTCTGTTTCTCAGAGTGTGTCTTTTCACAGGCCAGCGCTTGACAGCACTTGCCATGTTTGGATCACACCTGTGAAGCCCTTCAGAAGGAGCACTTCCAGAACTGCTTCAGAAAGTAGCGAGGATGAAGGAGTCGGTGTGTCCAAAGTGGGGGGGAATTGGGGAGGATGAACACTGGTGAGCCTTTTACAATAAGAATTATGTAAAGTTTACGGATATTCCATACTTTTGATCACTCCTGTGTAGTAGCTACAGTCAATAAGCATTCTTCTTTTATGTCCAAATAGGAAAGATTTCAGATTATTTTGTTTTACCTCTGGGCGGTTGATGCACCTGTTACCCCAAATAGCAATAACGTTGAAGTTAGCTAAGTTTCAATTTTTGTCATGGCTTCTTATTTTAAGGCTGCCGATTTTGAGTGACAGTGCAAAACTCTTTGCTTTTGGTTCCCTGTTGATCAGTTTGAAAAAGCGACGATGGGTAACGCAATCAGTCACGATGGAAGAGCCCAAGAGGCCAGTGCTTTCTGTTTCTCCCATAAAAGTTTTGAAGTCTGTGCTGAACGTTTTTCCCCCACTTCTTTTGCATACTATTTGTTTAATAAAAGGAGATCTCTCCATTTACAGGACATTACCTCACTCCATTCTTTAACTCTGTTAGCAGTAACAGTCAGGAAGTGTGCTGTCAGGTGATGTTAGTATAAATGACAGTTTCTTTCTGGCTTTAGAGTTTCAAGGCTCAAAACCTGCTCACTGGCATGAAAACTAACGCTAAGAGTAATGATAATTTTGTTGGCAATGCAGAAGAAATAAAATGATCTTCATAGTTTAAGCATGATGCCACAAATAGCAACATTTAACCAAAAAAAGTAAGAATATGTTGTCATACTGGGGGATAGTTCAGTAGCTAACACGCTAGCTTAGCAAGCACAAGGCCCTGAGATGGGTTACACAAGCCAGGTGTGGTGGCGTACCTCTATAGTCCTAGTACCCAGGAGGCCAAGGCAGGAGAATTAGCCTGGCCTACAAAACAAGACCCTGTATCAAAAAATTAAATAAATAAAATAAAACAAATAGGCAAAGTTAAGGAAACTGGTTTTGTACCATGTCAAGAAGAGTTTCCGGGTAAGTCATCCACAGTGAAGCGAGTTGCCCTGGGAACGGCTAGGGCTTCGTGCTACTGTAGGTGTTACAGCAGATCAGCAAACACCCATCAATTCTGTCGCATGGAGATTTGAATAAACCAGGGGATGGGTAGGGACAGATGAGGTCCTGCAGATTCCATGACCCCAAATCGAACCTTTCAGCCAATAACTTCGAAGGACAGGAAGGCAGGCAGGACAACCTCCCAAGGAGAACGCTAGAAGTCGGTGAAAAAAGACGAAGAACACGCAGAGAAGCAAGAAGTAGTGAAGGTAAAAACACAATAGCGAGAGCTGAGAAAGAGACGACTGATTCTAGCCAGCAGTGCAAGCAAGCTGGGCTGGAGGAAGGGAGGAAGGCTTCTACTAACAGTCCTTTCATGAGTCCTATTTTTTTTTTTTTTGAAGCAGAGTCTCATTCTGTAGTCCAGGCTGTTTGCTGCTCATGAACTCACTATGTATCATTGGCTGGCCTCGAATACATGATAATCCACATGTCTCAGCCTCCTAAGTGCTGGGATTATAAGTATGTACCACCACACCTGATTTATGTGGTGCTGGGGAATTGTACTTAAGACCTTCCACTTGCTAGGCAAGCACTTTAACCACTGTGCTATTCCTCCAGCTCCTAATAAGGAATTCTTGTTGGAGAAACGTACAGGAACACAGGATTAACTAGTTATGATCAGAACCCTATGGGTATTTAAGAGAGAAGATCACTATTCTGAGAGAGTTAAGCTATTCCGATGCTTATGATAATCTGCACTTATTTGGGTTACTATGTCGTGACTTTCAGTGACTTAAACAGATGTAGAAGATTCCTTCCCCTTCCTATACCTATTTAGGCATTTAATCTAGTATAGCCTTTATCTCAGTAAGTGTGGTGTTTCCTCAGAAAGCTAGAATCAGAGGCTCCAGTTGACCAAGTGTATCTCTCCTGAGTTTCATTCTGGAAAAATTAAAGCCGTGCTATTACAGTGATGCATGCATCCTCACGTTATAGCAGCACAACTCATGATAGCCTACCTGCCCATCAACAGGTGAACGGATAAAGAAAATTTGTTGTACAATAGTCAGCCAGAGAGAAGAACAAATTTGAGTGATTTGCAGGAAATGGGTACACGTGGAAACCATAACACTGAGTGAAATACAGCAGACACAGATGGTTAAATATTACCTAGTTTCTCTTCTGTGAGAAACCAAACAAATAAATACTTTAAGATGTAAACTAAAAGAGAGATGAAAAGAGACATGAAGAAAGGCTGTGTGGAGATGGGAAGGGGAACAAGGGATGGGGCACAGGAGGGCAAGAGGAAGAGGAGAAGCACAAGTGACTATGGTGTCACATGCCTGGGCACCAACTGCCCATGATAAATGTAACTATCGTGTATTGCGAATGTGCGCCAGCGCGAAACCTATAATAAAAACCGAACAGTGGTAAGATGGTCAGATACCGTGTTCAAACCACAGACCCCTCCAGCTCCGTGTTTATTTTCTCATTTGTAATTTAAAATGATATTCAGTAGCGACAAAGACCTATACACTTCCAGCCGGGTGATGGCAGGACTATGCACGTTCTGTAGACCAGTGTGGGATCTGAGTGACCACTAAACCCGCCGAAGTCGGCGTCGTCTGTCTTAGCGCCAGGACGCTGATTGCTCTCTGAGCCTGAAGATGTTTGCTGTCTCGGAGAAAGCAGCCGGGCGGCAGGAGGAGGTCCGCGCTAGCCTGAGCCCGATGAAGCCCACCCACCGTTGCCTATATTTTCCAAAAGAAAAATGCATATTGTAACTAGCTAGTTATGCTATTTGCTGGTCTGCCTGAGTCTTTTGTTTCCAGAATATTTGAATTTCCTCCCTGTGCATACGTCAGCAGGTTTCCATTACTGTTTGGTGATTGTCCTGTTTGGACACTGCGGTGGCCTTGCATCTCGGGCTTGCTGGGCAGCCACGAACGAGCTGCCAGAGTGCAGACATCCATCCCCCATGCCCTGTCCACCCTCTGCCCTGTACGACTGCTCATCTTCCTCTCAGGTTTCCATCAAGTTCTCAGATCTGTTTTCCAGCTGCTAGTTGTCGATGCTTTAATAAACTCATCTCTGCCTTCGCAGTTGAGCTGGGCACTTTTTGTTTTCAGTTCTGCAATTTCCATTACGGTCACTGTTGTTTTCAGTTCTTTGTTGAAACTTTGCCTTCTACTTATTGTCTTATAGATGTCGATCACATGAGGTTTCTCTTTAATAATTTTAATGTTTATACCTCTTAATGACCGATTCGCATGTCCTGCTTTCTGATAGTCACTTAGCCTCGTCAGCTGGCAGAGATGAAGGTGTAAAGGGGGCTACAGCAGGTGGCTGAGACCCTGCAAGCCGTACTAAATGGCTTGGGTGTAGTTCCGGCAGCAAGAGGAAGATACAGAAGTGTGGAAATGCTTGCACACTTATCCCTGAGAAAGGCTGGTCGAGGGTTATTGAGGGGAGCACACCGAGAGGGAAGAGGACTGGGGGTGCACCCGAGCGGGCAAGGTTCGCAGGAACAAGCCCCACAAGGCTGACGGTCCTAGTGGGGCTTGTGCTACTGGAGGCAGACGTGGGTGTGTGTGTTAAGAAGCTGTTTATAGGGTCGAATCTACAAGATGATTTTCATGTCTCTGCTTTTTGGAAACTGGACAGAGACACAATGGTGCCTTTTTATGAAAGGAGAATTAGTTGGGAGAGTTCCAGATCCAAGAGAGAGAAGTGCCTTTGGGACTGCCGGAACGGTGGTGAGGACCCCCGGGAGAGCCGCTGGGATGGATGTAAAGGTCCAATGTCATCAGCTCCCAGATGACAGTGGCATCGGGCACAGCAGCCATTCTCAGCGCACAGGAGGGTGTGGGAAGCGAGGGCAACTTGTCTTGGGCAGAAGCCTGTGGGACTCAGGCAGCCGAGGACCTAGAGGATTCTCTCCAGAAGCTGGCACAGGTGACTGGCGGGAGGCTGAATGTGTGTGGAACTCTAGGAGTGTGTGATGTCACAGTGCCACTGGGTAGTGGCCACTGCAGGGTAGACGTGGCTCTCAGTACTACATGACACCAACAGTCACCGAAACAAGACATTCAGGTAATTGGGTGAGGAGCGTTCTGCAGGAGCGAGTGAGCATGAAATTGTATGCAGCAAACTGAGGACAAGGGGGCGGAAGAAGGGCAAAGGAGTGAGTGGTCCCGGGGGTCAGCGTGTGGTGCCAGGGTGATTTGCATATGATTTGAATGTGCCCCCCACGTGATCATGGTAGGTGATTGCTCACCAGTGTGGTGGCATTGGGAGGTGCTGGAACCTCTAAAAGGTGAACTTTTTGGGTGACGATGAGGTCTTGGGGACATTGCCCTAGGGGGTGGTGAGTGCTGGCCTTATAGAATTGGTCTTGGGAGATTCTGTTGATACAAAGAAGCAGACCCCTTCTGGTTTCGTGTCTACTGTGTGGTATCTTCTGTACCACTTTTGCAGCCATCCTGCCACCCTCCACGAGACCCTCACCAGGGGTGAACAGAGCCAGTGGCCTGTGAGGTAAGTGAGTCTCAGTTTCACAAAGGTACTCAGCCTCAGGTATTTTGTGGTAGTGACAGAAATGGAGGAGTACACTGGGCTCTGCTGGAAAGATGACGTTTGATAGCTACAATGTGTGTGAAACTGTGGGAAGTTTCATATTTTAAGACAAAATAGTTTAATGGTGACCAAATGTCAATGAGGGGGAAAAAGCACCAGTGGGAGAGGTTGCAGATACAAAAGACAAAAAAAGTCCAATGAAGAAAAAGAATCAGGAAATGGATTCCAGAGCCCAGAAGTCAATGTGTGTCTTTCTTAGACTCTGCAGAAGCAAACAAATATTTAAAAAAATATTATAACATGAGCAAGAAAACCTATGCAGGGGTACAGTCCACAGTTTGAGTGTCAAAGCAGGGAAGGTGCCTTCTCTAGAGAGCTCCTCTTTCCAGTGTGCGCGGAGGAGGCTTGGACATGTGCCGCTGAGAGCCTGAGAAGCAGGAAGATTCCAACAGATAGAATGGAGCTATCAGACACCGTCCTGAAAGATCCGCCACTAATGCAGCTGTGTGTTGTCACGGGGTGCCACGAGGGCGGTGGCTCTGCCAGTCTGCGGGGCTCTGCCCCTCTTCTAGCAGAGCAAGGCCCAGTGGGGTCACGTGGAGAAGATGGGCAGTTAGATTCGCCAAGAAAAATGGAACTTGTCTGAGGACATCTTTGCAGAGAGAGAGAGAGAGAGAGAGAGAGAGAGAGAGAGAGAGAGAGAGAGAGAGAGAGAAACAGGTGGGAGGAATATAGAACACTGGGGATGGAGATTGCAGGCAGGTGAGTCCCGGTAACCAGAACTAAATGGTAAATATATATTTTCTCATAAATATAAGAGAATTTTTTGTCTGGGCCAGCTTTGTTTGTGCCTGTTTTGCCAGCACACGTAAGCCAGATATCCTCTCACTCTCGAGGTACTTCAGTACAAGCCAGCCTGGGTCAACAGAAAAAAAAAGAGTTTAATTTTGGAAATGCCAAGTTCATAGAGCTCATAGTCAATTCATGTATAAAGGTCAAAAAATCAGAGCGTACCTGTCGATACAACCAGATGTATTCATTAAACATAAATTCTTGTGGTGCTGAATAATTTATAATGTAGAGGTTATCTCAAGAATGATAGACTGATTTGCAGGCAGATGAGCTCAGGAAGTATTTGCATTACATACTTGGCAGTGCATGTTTCACATTAAGGCGTATGACATTTGGGGGCAAATTAAAAGTATTAATTGCTTGAGAAATAATTGTAGCATTTGACAAAAGATCAGCCTGACCGTCTACAGGTCATAATGTTGGGTAATACCTCAAACTATCACCAGATGGCAGCAAAAGCACAGGAGAAGACCAGGGAACGTTACCGCTTTCAGGTGTGCTGGGTTGCGCATTTGTAATGAACGCATATTTTATTTTAAAACAATACTCTTATCTGATTGCGACTTGAAGAGGTAAAACATGACCACTGATATACAGTAAAGCGATTTTTCACGACAGCTATGGATACATAAGGGACGTAGTGCCATAGTGATAATTATTCTATACCTTTTCATCTTATGAGCACATTTTTATTAGATCATTTTATTCAGCTCATGTTGTAGAACATTTGTTTCAGTAGCAACAAAAAATTTTCTAGCGCCAGGTAACTCAGTGGTATAGCTTTACCTGGACAAGAAACTATTGAGTTTCATCCCCAGCACCACCAAAACTAAAACTAACTAGAAAAATAAAGAATAAATTCAATAATGTGACTCACTGATCTTTAGAGAAACTCTTGCCCAGTATATCTCAGTTACAGGAACTTCAGTAGGAAGTAGGGCTGCAGGATTTAGACAATAAAAATACCACACTCCTAGCCAAATACAAAGTTCAGAAAACATAAGGTTTTTTTTTTTTTTTTTTTAATTTAAGGTATTTCCCATGCAATATACGGACACATTTAATTACAAATTATTCACCTATTCAATATTTTATCTGGTGATTCTACTGGAGGAGGTGAATTAGATTATAAATGCAAATTGCCCAGAACACCAGAGAAGTCTAAGACTGTGGCCTCCGGGTCTGACCCACAATTGTGAATCTAGAGGGTCAAGAGGCTAGAAGAAGAATTGTAAGTGGAATCAAAGGAGCCTGGGTTCCGTGGCCAGCTCCTTTTTATGGTAAGCTAGGCACTCTGGTGAGGGAGGCCCTGCTGTGCCACACACATTGACTGCTGATTTCTAAATAACAACATGGGGGAACGTATATTTAAGGTCAGTTCAATATTGAACAAAATGGAACAAATAACTACAATTCAGACATGTCGGGGTCTTACTCAGGGTTGTCATTATGGGAATCTGTCATTAGAGCACTCAGCTCAGAAATGCCATTTTAATTTCACTTAATTCAATAAACATGTCTGGCATCTCTGAGTGCAGAGGCTGAGCTCGGGTTGTGAAACCGGAAGATCAATGAAACATCGCTGATGTTCAACTCAGCGGTCACTCAGAGCTGGTACCATAGCCTTGAAAATGGCACATAAATGACGGACAAACTCTTTCTTGTCATTTTAACTCCCGGGTTTCAGGCTGTGGTCAGTTGTTTCCATTGATTCCTCTCTGCTCTCCCCAGCCACAATCCCTTCCTTTCCTCCTGGTAATTTTCAGCTACCATCTTAATGCCACAGATTTCAAATCTGTACTTCCAACACTGGCTTCTGTCCTGTGCTCAAGATGTGTGGACTCTGGTCATAGAGGTTACTGGTGTCCCGTAGGAACTTCCTAAACTAGACTCAGTATTTTCTCCAGAAATTTGGGTTCATCTTGTATCCCTGGTCTTAATCATTCACACTTCTTTTCGTGGGGTCCTCTGTTCTTTTCTTTTTCTTATTTATTTATGAATGGTACAAGGCTCAAGCCCAGGGACTTGACACTGAGCTACATCCCTGGCCTCTTTTTATTTCTGATTTTGAGATAGGCTATTTTTAAGTCACCAGAGAAGGCTTGGGCTTGCAAGCCTCCCGTATCAGCCACCCAGAGTGCTGGGGTTGCAGGCCTGCACCACTGGCCTGGTGCGTCTAATTTTGAAACACGTAGAACCATGTAGAATTAGACTTCTCTCCTGCACCCACCGACGCACCCTCACCAGATCAGGCCCTCGCAGGTGTCAAGGCCTCTGAACTGGCCTCCTGCCTCCAGTCTCGCTTTCCTGGGCTTGCTCTCCAGTTAATGTACTTGCTTCTTAAATGTGGGATTATAGTTACCGCCATTTAAATGTGAGAAGCGTTTGCATGATGAACAACTTTACTGAGTAGGAAACAGTTGACAAGCAAACAAAGCAAAGCAGGGCATGTCCGGTGTTCTGGGGTAGGGTGACATCTGCAGCCAGGGCGCTGGAGGAGGAAGTCCAGGTGCCCCCAGGCCTATGTCTGGCCGCCCTGGGCACTGGCAGAAACAACAGCAAGTATTCACAGAGCAGCTCCTGAATGCCTGCTGAGCCCACGTCCCCGCTAGGCAGATGCACGTGACAGGCTGGCGGGCCCACTCCCATGGGCTACCGGAAGGACAAAAAGGGGATCTCTCTCCGAATCAGGGCCATCTAAGCCACGTGACTACAGCTACTTTCACAAAACTAAAACAGACTTGTACTATTTTTCTACAAAGTATACTAAACTCTGTAGCCAGCATCAATGTTGAAATTTCTTTAAAACCAGTTGTACTGAAGTGCGCCTATATTTTTTTAAAGCTATCATCCCAACTTTAAACATGGATTATTAATTCCTCAGTTTTCCTCATATATATCCATTGTCTTCTTCCAGTGCCGGGACTTTGAGGCGTCCTTGGACCAAATACGTGTGTTCTCACTGCTCCCTGGCCTCCGGCCTGGAGACCCAGGGTGGCATTAGAGCCCGAAGCTGTAGCAGCCGAGAAGCTGAGGTTGCTCTGCTCACCACGGGCCAACGGTGCAGGCAATAGAGGCATGGAGTGGTGAAGCACTGGTAGGCTAACAGTGAGGGGAAAGCCAGGGGTGGGAGGGGGCGAGGGGCCAGGGGAGGGGGGTGGGGGAGGGGCAGGGCGATCAGCCTCAGTTGGAAGAAACCAAGAGTTAGCCAGAGGCATGTCTCTAAGGTCCTGGACGTAGGCCTTAGAGAATGCCTCTGTCCTCACATGACAAGCAGGGGTAACCAAGAGATTGAAAACCGTGCAGGACACGATTAGGCCAAATTACATCCTTTGGTGTAGGGATGAGAGGGGCCCCAGATGGTTTAAATTCCTCTTACAGAAAACAAAACATTTACTTTAAGAGATAAAAGGCTGAAAATGCCCATGTGTTGAGAAAAACTCATTCACACTTAAGTGTGGTCATGGAATCAATAAACCTGGGGAGCGGGTATCAACCACTTGGGAGTGTGGGGAGGGGCTGGAGAGCAGGCACCTGGGCTTCTGAGTCAGACGGGGCTGGAGAGCTTGGACGAATGTGAAGGGGGGAGACTATGCAGGCAGATCTCACCTCTTTGGCAAATTTCACTAGCGATTCCAGATGTGTGGCCATCTGCCTCCTCCCTGGCCTGCGAGCTCCCCCAGTGGGTTCCTGTGCAGTCTGAGGGGGCGGGACCTGCCTGGTGTGCCAGTCAGCATCAGGTCACACCTGTGGGGCGTGACGTGTAGTTGCGAAGTGGTGGACAACAATTATGTTCAAAAGCATATTTTCATCCACCTTAGCAGATGTAGTGGGAACGTCCCGGGTCGGTGACCTGCCTGATCTGCTTCCCTAGGCCCCCTGTGTCCCTCCAGCCCAGGAGCAGCTTGGAGATGGGAGGGGAAAGTGGCTTGTGAAGACACACATTCAAAATGCTGTTGCTACTAAAGTAGGGGGGCTAGCGAGCACTTGGGGGTGGATGTTTCCGCTACTCCAAGCTCTCCCTCTGGGGATTGCAGTAGTCTGGGTGCAGTGTCAGCAGTGTTGGCTTTCTGGTCATTTTAGAATGGATTCTCTCGGTAGATGGGAGGAGCAAGACCCAAGCATAGAAACCCAGCGCAGAGCCGGGCAAATAACTAGGGCTCCACCCCAAGGGAACAAATGCACAACCTAATGAGACGGTCCCTGAGGTTCTAAATCACAGAGTCAAAATGAGGAAAGGCCACACGGCACAAGCGTCAGGGAAACGCAGGCAGCATGGGCACGACTTCGTGGAGATTCAGTGGTTACCTAATTGGATCCACGGTAATTAAAATGTAGTCACCAACCAAGTAAGTTGTGTCCTCTTTGAAGGTTTAGACTTGACAGAGGGGAGATTTTGGTTGTCCTGACAAGACAGAATCAGTTCTGTTCTCAGTAGCTTTTACTCTGTGGGTTTTGTTTTCTGTTTTGAGAACAGCCTCTTTGTTTCTGTTTTCAGGTATCAACGCTACTAAGCTACTAAAACATAGTCTTGTCGCACTTGGTATTTAACACGAACCCTGGCTTTCTCTGAGAACCCAGCTAACAGTCTTGATCTCAGTAAGCCGCTTCCCTGTCTCCACAGGTGGATGAAGCCATGCTAGTTATCAGAGTTAATTACAGAATAAAGTAACTAAGACCCTAGTTGCCTTAGCTCATTTGGGGAGCCCGACCGGTTCTCCTGCATAGATTTGCTCTTTTTAATGTCCCTAGGTCATCTGAGGTCATGCAACCTTCCTGTCACGTGGCTTCCCAGTCCCTAACTGAGCCGCTTCTGCCTTGGCCCTGCCGTCTAGGCGGCCTCTGCGCTACCGC